>CM046854.1:39144448-39204495 GCA_025617745.1 Heliocidaris erythrogramma | reverse complement strand
ATAAATGAAGAGCGGTTTTCTGTGAATAGCAGTCCTTATGAATTGCGAGCAGACCCCATATATGTAGGTGTATGGGGGCTGGGCTACAGCCCCCTGAGGGATTTTTAAAGTTCTGATATACCACCACATACATGTATTATGTTTAGGCAGAGAGGTGCTTGAATACGTGTACATCAGGTAGCAAGGTGCCCTTCTCCACGTGAATTCGGGCTCTGCGCAGCTGGATTCGCAAACCGGCACCATGCATGCTATGTCGACCCCGGGAGGGCAGGTCAAGTTGGAGGTCAAGTTGGGGCTCGCGCTTTTTCGAAAATGTATGTATATATACTGTGATATTTTCGTGTCGTGATCTCGCACTCAACTATCTCCTTTCTCGGTCTCGATTTTACGGTTATTGTCTATATGTTCATGCCTTAAGCTTGAGAAGAAAAAAAAAGCATTGCATAATACTGTACACCGTTAAGCGGCGCACAGATTTCCACATGAATCGGAAATATGTTTATTATCACATTTACACGCGTTTACAAATGTCGTTTTTCACTTACTTTATCTCTATGGGAAATATTGGTCAAAGCACTTGCCTCTTACTCCGGTGACCCAGGTTCGATCCCCGGTGGGGCCATTAAAATTTTTTTTGCTTCTTTTTGCCTTTCATTTTGCCATCTTGTTCGACTATTATAACATAAGCAATCACAAACAAAGTAATAAACTGTCTTATTTTGCGTGTTATGTCTATTGGAAAGTAGTGTGCAGTGGTTTATGTATAACCCTATGGAAAATCTGATTCCCTGACGTGTATTAAAGCTATCCTGCAATATCATTAGTCCTATTTGATATCACAATTTCTCAAAATTGGCTTAGTCAATTATCTTAAAATTTTTGTTAGTCATCAGTCCTAATAAGGTCAAGTTCCCGCATCTTTTTCAAGGTCATCAGATTATTGTGACGTCATCTTGGCGCCATTTTCTACAAATCAACTTATGGTCGTATCTTCATAACGAAATGTCATTTCTGTTTCATATTTGGCATGGTTAAGGTCAATGTCATTCCAGTCATGGTCATCACAATTATCACCATCATCCTCCTCCTCCTCATCATCACTGTCATCACCATTATCATGATCATTCTTTGTCTTTTGTTTTTTATTTCGTAATTATTTTCATGATTCTATCATCTCCTAATTTCACAGTATGCATTATTTTCTCCCATCTTATCTTATATCATGGTTTACCATGCGTATCTTTATATTTCACCTGTCAACTTCTCAACAAAATAGAAGATACGGACGACATTGCATGCACATCGTTCTGATACGAACGATTGCAGTTCTAAATGTTGTCATGATCATCATTATCGTCATTGTTATAGGAGCATCTTATCATTGTCAACATTATCATGATTGTTATCTTGCACAAATATTATCACATCTTACAATGACCGTTTCACACATTTTTCTACATTCCTGTCCTCATGAAGCATCTCCATTCATGGCATTTTTGACTTCCTATCTTCAGTTTAGCATTTCCCCATTATTATGATCATCCTGATTACAATCATGACCATACAAATTGAAAGACAGACCACCTAATTCGTCCTTATGACGAATTAAATTCTAGTTTTACTTAAGATTTCTTTGTAATTTAAATCTTCTTTCTTGTGTTCATCAAGGGAAAAGAAAACCCCTAAAACCTTAAGAAAGTAAACTATTTTGCCAAAAGAAAAATCACAATCTAAACGTTGGCACAAACCTAACCTTAATATTTTAGTTTTGTCGTTGTTTATTTTCAGTCCAGAAAGTTTTTTCGAAGTCTGAAAATAGTACTTTTAACCTATCAATTGATTTTTCATTGCGAGCAAAAATTGTCATATCATCGGCATAAAGTACTAGTTTAGTTTCCTTATCTCTAAAATTAATTCCTTCCACCAATTTATCTCTTCGTAATTTGTGTGCCATTACTTCTATACATAAGATAAAAAGGTACGGAGAAAGAGGATCTCCCTGCCTTACTCCCCTTTCTACTCTGAAATAACCAGTGGACGTTCCTTCATTTAATACACAACTTAAAGTGTTCGTGTATAAAACTTGAACCCACTTTTGAAAAGATGCACCAAAACCAAATGACGACAGAACTTTTTGAAGAAATTGATGTGAAACCGAGTCAAAAGCTTTTTCGAAGTCTATAGCCAACAAAAAACCGGATAAATTATAACAGGCTGTATGAAAAATAATATCATTAATAATGCGAATGGCCTCACCAATATTCCTCCCCTTCATATAATTTACTGCAATAAATCATATATACCTACCTATTATGCCAGTAGTCTTGACTATGGGACCCCTTCGAGAATTTAACACAAATGAGTCACAATATTGTGCGCACCCCCCGTAATCCTATTGTCCCCTTCGCCACTCACGCGCGTCAACACGCTACGGCCATCTTCCTCTTTCTTGCTCGCCCCCGACGAGATAGGACGTATAGTCACAGCGCTCCTGAAATCAGGTCGTATAGTATCTTTTAGGTGCGCTTTTTCGCACATTTAAAGCACTTTTAGGTACCTATATTCGCTTAGATTATAGTACTGTGTGTTTTAGTAGTCACTTTTGCCGATTGCAAGGGATTTTTGATATCCTTTTCTTGGCATTTATTTTTCCCTTTCACGGTCAGCCCCACGTAGATATTTCTGTGTGTTTGCGGGTGTTTCGTTTGTCACCGAGCCTTTGGGTTCGGTGTTTGTTCTTACGGTTTTTTGGCTGTGAAAATCTTTTGTGCGTATCTCCCAAATAAATTTTACTCTTATTTTACTGCATTCAGTTGAAGTATTTCTTATTTCGAAAAGTATACTTTATTGTCTGTTTTATTGCAGTGGTATGAATTCGGAAGAAGAAGCAGCTAGGTCACGGAGACCTGCTTCTTCCGAAGAGTCGTCTAGCAAGACGACTCGGCCTTCCAGAACTCTCCCGAGTACTTCGGTACATGGGGGAGGGAGGAGGGCTAAGGGTAAGTTGCCTAGTGGTGTTTCCTTGCAGAGTTTGCCAGTCTCGGAGCTTGCGGCTTCGGGACGGGTGGCGTTAACTGAGTCTGGATTGTCAACTCCGAAGCCCGTGGTTTCGGGGTGGGTGGCGTCAGATTCTAGTGGTTTGGATATCTCGAATCCAATCCCCCGGTCGTCAAGACCAGAGGGGGGGGGGCGGTTGTTTCCCGTACGGTAGCGTTCACTCGCTCTGATCCGTTAGGGGAGACGCGCCCCACTACTGCAGGGCAACCCACGGGCTTTGTCCATGTTGGTCTGGGTTCTCAAACCCTAGCCCCGGCAAACGCCAATGGGGGAACGAGTACTTCCTGGGCTGTCTACATTGCCAGCTAATGGGAATGCTCGAGCTAACAATTATGGACGCTCTTCGGAGCAACAGGTGTTTTCACCTGAGTGCGTGACTACTAGTGCTCCCCTATTGCCGCTCTCTAGCGGTCCAATAGCGGGTTCACACGCCTTTAGTAGTCATTGGGCACATACCGAGTCATCTCGGTCTGCCCCCGCACTGGGTGCTTTTAGCTCCCAACCCATGGCTACTGCATCTTTTTGCTTAGCCAATATGGGTGATTTGGGCGATTCTTTGGGCTTACGCCATGAGCGCTCTAATCCCTTTAAGGGAAGTGAACGTCCCTCCGCGGAGGGTTCGGTTCGTGTTTCCGAAGCGGCTTCGGAGATCCGAACGAATCCGATTAAGCGTTCTAAGAAAAGGGTTTCGGCTACGACTCTTGTCGAGCCAGCCAAGAAAAAGGCCAAGAAGAAGGCAAAAAGTGGCAAGGCTTTGCCGGCCTCTTGCCCGTCTGGCCTGGCTAACCCAGCTAGCTCCTCTCAAGCTGACATGTTCAGCATGATGCGGGCTTTTGCTCAGAATCAGGGTTGGTCCTTTGTACCGGCTACTTCAACCCTGACTTCTGTCCCTATTCAGGGGTCTGACTTTGAGACTAATCAGCCTTTTGTGATTGATTCGTCTTTGTCTGAGTCGGATTCGCATGTGCCTCCTATTCCCACGGCCCTTGGGGCGCCGCCGGGCGAGGAGACTTTTGTTGAACCATGCGGGGCTCTGCCTGCTGAGTCCTTTGTTGGCGTTCCTTTGCCGGGTCATCCCGGTCCGCCCTTGCACTGGGCGCCTTGGCGCCCGGCCCATGGCTGTTGCATCTTCTTGCTCAGCCGATATGGGTAATTGGTGCGCGTCTTTGGGTTCAATACCCTCAGCGCACTTCTCCCATAAAGGGAGGTGAGCGTCCCTCAGCGGAGGGTTCGGTTCGTGTTCCCGAAGGGCTTCGGGGATCCGAACGAAACCGAATAAACGCTCTGAAAAGCGGGTTTCGCTCTTTTTGGGCCAATCAGAAGCCTAGGGAAGGGGCTAAAAGAGGCAAGGCTTTGCCTGCCTCTTGCCCATCGGGTTTAGCTAACCCTCCGGTCTCTCAAGCTGAGATGTTCGGTGTGAGATGGGCTTTGCCCAGACTCAGGGTTGGTCCCTTGTACCAGGCATCACATCCCCTGCTTTTGTCCCTTTTTTTGGGTCGGACATCGAGACTAATTAGCCTTTTATGGTTTATTCTTCTTTGTCTGTGACGGGATCACATGCGCCTCCTATTCTCGCAGCCTCGGGGCTCCGTCGGGTGAGGAGGCTTATGGCGGTTCATGCGTGAATCCGACTGTTTCGGCCTTTGTTCGTGATCCTTTGTCACGATCATTTCAGGCGGAACCAGTTTTGGAAGCGGCCTCTCAAGCTTCGGTTTCCGAATCGCTGGGGCAGGCAGAGCCTTAGTCGCTCTCCCTTTGTGGGGTAGAAGCGATTGCTTTGTTCTAAACTTTCCCTGACTTTCAGTCAGCCCGCGCGCAGGGTTCGACTTTGCTTGGGTTCAGGCAGCGGGATTCCTCCGAGGGTATTTCTCTTGCGGAGGATTTCAAGCTGGATTACGGACGCAATGAAGCGGCGCTTCTTTTAAGCGTCATGTTTGGTTTGCAGTGGTCATAGTTTTCCACTGCAGCTGCCTCGGTCATGTACCGTTGCAGAGTCTTGGTTCTTACGGCCCTTTGGGTTAAGGAGTCGGACATCGCACTGCTTCTCTCGGATGTTCCGTCTCGGGTCCTTTGCTTTTGGCGATGCGCGATAACAGGTCTCTGTCTTGTTTACATGCTCATCCTAAGTTGATGCGAGCCTCTGTCCGCGTCTTGGTTGGTGGCTGTCTTCGTTCCTTTCTCCCCGCTTGGGAGGCCATCTCCGGGGACGCTTTTGTTCTCTTTGACGGACGAGACGGATTCTTCATAGATCTGTCCGCCCCGCTCCCCGGAGGGGCTATAGGAACTCGGTCACCTCACAGGCCCTAGCTCGTTCTCGTGCCTCATCAGAGATTGAATCTCTGTTGAAGAAGTGGGCTATAGAAAGGGTAAGAGACTGGCTGTCTTTTTCCCTTTCTCCGACTTTTGTTATTCCCAAGCGCTCGGGAAAACTTTTTTCGGATGGAGACTCTCGCCTCCATTCTCCTGTTGATCAAGAGGAAGGACTACGCGGTCTTGATAGTTTTCGAAGATGCGTATTTCCACTTTACCATTCATCGCGCTTTGCGCGATCTTTTGGGGTTTTTCCTTCCTCTCAGAGACTTTCGCTTTCGTACTCTTCCCTTCGGGCTGCGCCCAGTCCCTCGGGTTCTTACTCAGGTTGTAGCCGTGCTGGCAGCCTCTCAGAGGTCTTTCGCCGCATTTGCAGTTACCTGGATCCACTGGAAGTGGATCTTTTTGCGTCGGTTCTAAACCACCTACTTCCGATATATTGCTCCTGTGCGCGCGATTGGGGAGCTTGGGCTCTCAATGCTTTCTCTCTCAGTTGGGAGAATCTTCGAGGATTTGCCTTTCCTCCCTTCCAGCTGATTCCGCGAGTCTTGCGGAAGATCAGGGAAGATCGGGCTCGGGTGCTTGTGATAGCTCCCTTTTGGCCCAGGAGGAGTTGGTTCCGGAGCTAATGAGCCTTCTGGCGGCTCAACCGTTCCTTCTTCCGTTAAGAGTGGATCTGGTGTTGCAGCCCCTCTCGGGGATTCTTCACCACAATCCAGAGTCCCTTCATTTGACTGCTTGGCCCCTGTCGGGGAATCTGCAAGACAGTCGGGTCTCTGTGATAGAGCCGCGGAATTTTTATTGTCCAGTCGTAGAGTTTCTACTAGGGAGATTTATAATTCCCGTCTTTCGGTCTTTTTCCTTTGGCGTAAAGAGCGAAATCAAACCCCTTATCGGCTCCTATTGGTTCAATTGCGGATTTTCTAATCTCGCTATTTGACAAAGGGAGATCCATCTCTACTATCCGAGGCTACCGTTCGGAACGATCGGGGCCATTCATTCGGGTTTCTCAGATGGTTCGGGGATTTCCAATTCCCCGCTGTTAAGTGGTGTGATTCGGTCGTTCTTTTTGAAGCGACCTCCTTGTTCTAGGTTAGTGCCGTCTTGGAGTCTGCCTAAGGTCCTGGAGGCCTTGGCGAAACCTCTTTTCGAACCGGTAGGTGAAGCTCGCTTCATCATCTTACGGTTAAGACGCTCTTTTTGGTAGCTTTTGCCTCTGGGCAGAGGCGCAGTACTCTTCATGCTCTCTGCCTTACTCCTGGTCATGTTCGCTGGGAGAGAAAAGGCGTTAGATTGATTCCTAAGGCTTCTTTTATTGCCAAGAATCAGACAGCTGCCTCTGGCCCTGTTGAGATTTTTTTCTGTGCTTTCTGGGTTTTCGTCAGTGCGCGAGGACAAAGTTTGGTGTCCTGATTTACAGCAATAAATCGATGTATCTACCTATTAGCTAGTTTCCCAAACTATGCCGTCATTCGAGAAAAACTAAGTCTTGAACGCGCAGCCCCTGCCCGCGCGCGCGTACTCCCCGTCCACCAATCCAATCGCGCCACCGCCATACTCTTCCTCTTCCTTTCTCGCCCGTCAGTGAAGTGACATCTATGAGCTAAGTCTTAGCCTAAAACGCGAGATTTTTGCCTCCAAAAGCTTTTTTGGTTGCTGTTCGCATTTAAAATCCCGTTCACCAAATCCTAATACTCATTTTGGTGTATCGGACTTTTTATAAGTCAACCTCCTTCACGGTTAATTTAATCAAAAAAGATCGCCGTTTTCTCTTCCCCGTTTGGGCTTTACACAGACGGTGTACTAGTACACTGTGTCAGGGCATCTTCCCCGTGTATTATAGGTGGTTGATTCAACGCGCTTAGACAAGCGGTTTGTAGAGAACGTTGACTAGTCTCCGTATACAGGAGTTTATTCCCACTTCGCATTGTGAGTGGGTTGTTATACCTTTTGTTAGTCTCCGTATACAGGAGTTTTTCCCACTCCTTTTTGTGAGTGGTTTGGTTGCTTTTTAGTTCTATATTGTGCTTGCTTGTCTTTATTTTTCAGCAATGTCGAAGGCTCCGTCTACAGCTAGTGGTTCTCCTGTGGGAACTCGTCTAGCTTTGGGAGGGTTGGCTGCGAGAGGTTCCTCTCGCACCACCGTTATCTTCCCTGGAGCTTCGACTGTCGGTAAGTTAGGGCCTACTTCGTGTACGGCTCGCCCCGTTATGAGTTCGCCGTCTCTTTTGACTGCCAACTCATGCGGGGAAAACCGAGAGAGTGAGTGCTGGAACACGGCCAATACCTCTCTCGAAGAAAGAGACTTGTATAACGGTGAGAGTGAGTGCCTCCGGCCAATACCTCTCACCGATGAAACTGTGGGTGTTATCCCTGCCCACAGTTCGTCTCGCTCGAGCAGCATTCCTCGCTCTTCAGCCATAGGAGTGCTTGCTCAGGGGTCGGCTCCTTTTGTCTCTCCGCACGCTTCTACAACAAGCAAGGCGGGTAAGGGAAAAAAAAGAGAGTCGTGATCCTCCAAAAGTACTCCCTTCAGGGCCTACTACGGAGGCGGTGCCCGTTTCAAAGGGTAAAGGGGGCGATAAACATGCCCACCTGCCCAAGAAGCGTAAGCGCCAGAGTACTGCCCAGCCAACAGGCGAGGCGGACTCTCTCCCCTTGACACCGACTGTGGTCTCACCTCATGTGTCAGGGGGGGCCAAGAAGAAGAAGGTTAGCCCCCAAGGGGCGACTACTTCTTCTGAGTTAGGCGTCTCCCATGAACTTTTGAATTATCTCAAGATCATTGTGGAGCGGAGTGGTTGGTCAGACTCTGTGTCTGTACTCCCCACCACGCCTGACTCCAACCCCTCCCCCCAAGGGGGAAGGGGGGATACCTGTACCCTACCCGACTCGGGTCCGGGTCGGATACCGGTTCCGGTTCGGATACCGGATCCGGTTCGGATACCGGTTCGGATACCGGATCCGGTTCGAATACCGGATCCGGTTCGAATACCGGTTCCGGTTCGGATACCGGATCCGGTTCGGATACCGGATCCGGTTCGAATACCGGATCCGGTTCGGATACCGGTTTCGGATACCGGTTTTCCGGGTCCCGATTCCGGTTTTGCCGGTTATCCGGCTAGGAACACTGGTTTTCCCTTGTCTAACTCCACTGCAACCAGTGGATTGGGATCCGGTTCCTTTTCTCAGGTATCCGGCTCCTTGTGTTTGGGTTCCAACACACAGGAGTCTTGCCGCCCCACTTCGGGCGTCTCCCGACCACGCTCAGCCTTTGATCGTCCGGTCGGGACTGCTCCCATTCCAGCGGCACTTGGTGCTCCGCCTGGGGAGGAATCCTGGGACTGCCTAAACCGCCCTTCTTGGGATCAGGTTTCTCAGTCCGGATTTTCGGAGGATGATGCCTCTTCACAGGTTGAGATTACACCCCAGACCAGTCGGTCCTTGGCGGTAGAGACTCAAGCCCTGCTGGAGAAATATCTTCCCGACACTTTTTTACAGAGTCGGGCCGATCAGGGACATCAGTCTCTCCTTTTTCAAGGCGAGCGTCCCTCCAAGGGCATCCCTCTTACAGAGGACTTCAAACAAGTCTATAATGACTTCGCCTCACAGCCTCTCTCAGTCCTTGGCAAGCTCCGTCCCCCGGCCAGGGAATTCACCTTCTCCCAACAAGACTCTCTCGATTATTTTACGAGAAAGGCTTGTTCCAGTGACCTCCTACATGTAGGTGGTAGGCTTGGTGTCAACTTTAAAGGTACACCTTACGCCAAGAAGGAAAAATTTCAGTCCTTGATGGAAGCACATTCCAGGACTGGCCTGAGGCTGACGGCCTACTTGGGTACGCTCCTTTCCCTACGCACTAGGAGCCAGGAACTTGTCATGTCCGACTCGGACGTCATGTTGCTAGACGAAGCCCTCTTGTCCTTGACAGGCTCGTTGTGGTCAGAATTGTCTGTGGCGACAGCAGTAGCCACTAATGCTAGGAGGAGTCTTGCTCTTTCCTCTCTGGGCGTTGCGGATGCGGACATACCTGCCCTCTTGGCCAGTGTCCCGCACTCCGGTCAACACCTCTTTGGAGGTAAGGTGTCTGATGTGATTCAACTTGAGGTTGATTCACGCAAGCAGGCGACGGAACTGCTGAAACGCCTTAAGTCCTCGGCTCCTAAGCCCCAGGCCCAGGCCCAGACCCAGGCTAGGTTTCCACCTAGACGCGGTGGCACTTCCCGCTATCATGCCTCTCGTGCACCGCAAGTTCAGCCCAGTGCCCCTCCTACACAGGGGGCCAGGGCGGAGCCTTCTACTCGAGGTAGGGGAAGGCATCGTAGTCGCGGTCGGGGCCGAGGTTCGGCCCGCGATTCGCGGCGAGTTTGAGGGTGCGCCCCGAGCGTTGAAGGAGAGGGTTGGCGGCCGTCTTCAGTACTTTCTTCCCGCTTGGGAAGAAATTACCGACGACAAATTCGTGCTCTCCATAGTGCGAGGAGGCTTCTGCATAAAACTCGCAGAGCCCCTCCCACACGGAGCCATCCGCCGCAACCCGCCTACACTATCGCCCCCCTTTCTAGAGCACATCTCTTCCGAGATTCAAGAGCTGCTAGAAAAGGGCGCGATCGAAAGGGTGAGAGACCACCCCCATCTGTGTCTCTCCCCTATCTTTATAATTCCCAAACGCTCGGGGAAACTCAGAATGATCTTGAATATGAAGGTCATCAATACCTTCATTCCAAGAGAACGTTTCCGCATGGAAACTTTGGCCTCGATTCTTCCGGCGATCAGACCGTCAGATGTGGCCATTTCGGTAGACCTGAAAGATGCTTACTTTCACATTCCGATACACCCTTCTTCAAGGGACCTTCTAGGCTTCGCCTTTCAAGGCGAAACCTTCCGGTTCAAGGCCTTACCTTTCGGCCTGAAACCGGCGCCTCGAGTGTTTACTCGAGTTGTCTCTGCCTTAGCCGCTTTCCTCAGGTATCGCGGGCTGAGACTTTTCACTTACCTGGACGACTGGCTCCTGGTGGCGAGCTCTGTGTCCGTCCTTCAGTCACACATGGAACTACTTCTTCGTACTACACAAGAAGTAGGATTCATAGTCAACTGGGACAAGTCGGAGTTGACTCCTTCCCGCAGACCCGTTTACCTGGGTGCGGAAATAGACATCGTGAACCAACTTGCCCGCCCCAGTCGGGAGAGAGTTCAGACGATTGTCTTACTAGCTCGATCTCTTCGTCTCTTACGTCGAGTTCGGGCAGGCCGATGGCTCCAGTTTTTGGGCCACTTATCGAGCCTTGTAGACGTCCTCAAGGACTGTCGACTTCATATGAGGCCTTTCCAGCTTCATCTACTGAAGTTTTTCAAGCCCAGTGTAGACTCGCTCAAGGTGTGGATTCCTCTATCCGCGGAAATCAAACGCCTGCTTATTCCCTGGTCGAAAGAGTCGTTCCTTCTACAGGGCAAGTCTCTTCGCACGCCCCTTCCGTCGGTCACCATCTCGACGGATGCCTCCCTACAGGGATGGGGCGGCCATTGTGCGGACCAGGTGGTTTCGGGGGACTGGTCACACCTGTGCACCTTACCCCACATCAATGTTTTGGAATTGATGGCAGCCTTCATGTCTCTCCGCCACTTCGAGGACATGATTGTAGGTCGCTCCGTCCTGATCTTGACGGACAACACCACTGTTGCTGCCTACATCAACAGACAAGGCGGGACTCGTTCCTCTACCCTGAACGATCTAACCGCCAAACTTTGGAGGTGGTGTCGGTCTCACCGAGTGATCCCGATCGCCTCCTATGTTCCCGGGCGGGACAATCTGATTGCAGATTTTCTGTCCCGGGGCATGTGTCTCCCCTCCGAGTGGACACTGCATCAAGAGGTCTTCAACTACCTCAGTTCAGTCTCCGCCCCTCTGGAGATAGACCTGTTTGCTACAGCTCTCAATCATCGCCTCCCGAGATACTGCTCTCGAGTGCGAGATCCAGAAGCTTGGGCCCTCGATGCGTTCTCCCTTCGGTGGAAGAACTTCCGGGGTTACGCCTTCCCGCCGGTCTCCTTAATTCCTCAGGTCCTGAGGAAGATTCAGGAGGATCAGGCGTGGGTCCTGCTCATAGCACCTCGCTGGCCGAGGAGACCTTGGTTTCCTCTTCTTCTGTCTCTGCTGGACGGTCGACCTCTCTCCCTTCCCCAGAGAGCAGACCTCATATCTCAGCCCCTATCCGGGATCCTCCACCATCGGCCGACGGCTCTACATTTGACCGCCTGGCCTCTATCGGGGAGGATGCAAGGACTGCAGGACTCTCTGAGAGAGCCTCCCAGTTCATAGTCCAGAGCAGACGAGATTCTACCCGAGCTGTTTACAACTCGAGATTAGAAGCCTTTCATGATTGGTGTGGGGAAAAGGGATTTTCTTCCCGTTCTGCCCCGGTGGGTGCTATTGCGGATTTCCTTATCGCCCTTTTTGATAAGGGCAGGTCCCTCTCTACCATTCGTGGTTACCGGTCAGCTATCGCTGCGGTTCATCTTGGTTTTACTGATGGTTCGGGAGTTTCAAACTCTCCTTTCTTGACCCATTTGCTGAGGTCTTTCTTTTTGAAACGACCAGCAAATCGCCAACTGACTCCTGCGTGGAGCCTTCCTTTGGTTTTAGACGCCTTGGCCAAACCGCCCTTTGAGCCGTTGTCCAAAGCGTCGCTACACCATCTCTCGATTAAGACCGCTTTCCTCATCGCTATTGCTTCCGGGCAGAGAAGAAGCACTATTCAGGCTCTCTCTACTGCGCCCGGACATATCAGATGGGAAAGGCAAGGTGTACGTCTTGTCCCTCGACCTTCGTTTATTGCTAAGAATCAGACGGATTCTTCGGGCTCAATCGAAGTGTTTTTGAGTCCTCTGTCAGATTTTTCTTCTGTCAAGGAGGATAGGTCTTGGTGCCCTGTTAGGGCTCTCAAATGGTACTTGGATAGGACTAAGGTTTTTCGTAAGGATGATCAGCTCTTTCTCATTTCCCGTCACCCTTTTTCCCCAGCATCACGGGAGACTATTTCCCGTTGGATTGTCGAGGCTATCCAAGCTGCGGGTTCGGAGGCTCTCCTGTCTGAGAATCCTCCACGAGCGCACGATACTAGGAGTGTTTCCACCTCCTGGGCGCTCTTTCAGGGTCTTCCTTTGGAAGACATTTTGAGGGCCGCCTTTTGGCGTTCCCCTACTTCCTTCACATCCTTCTATCTTAAGGATGTTCCTTCGGGTGAGGTTAGATTTGCAACCTCTGGGTTGAGAGCTGCTTCGTCGTCTCTGTCTGCCCTGCGTTAGTTACTCCCGTCCCGGGACATGCCACCCGGGTTTTTATCCGTGCTATTCTAGCTAATAGGTAGATACATCGATTTATTGCTGTAAATCAAGAAAATTATAACTAATTTTGTTATTTACTAGATAAATCTATGTATCTACCTATGTCCCTCCCTCCAGCCCCTCTCCTTGTCTGACATCATGTCCTAGAACTGTCTCTGACTGCTCGGAAGAGGAAGAGTATGGCGGTGGCGCGATTGGATTGGTGGACGGGGAGTACGCGCGCGCGGGCAGGGGCTGCGCGTTCAAGACTTAGTTTTTCTCGAATGACGGCATAGTTTGGGAAACTAGCTAATAGGTAGATACATAGATTTATCTAGTAAATAACAAAATTAGTTATAATTTTCTTGTTAGGGCTCTCAAATGGTATATTGATAAGACTAAGTCTTATCGTAAGGATGATCAGTTGTTCCTGATCACTAGAGAGCCTTTTTCTCCTGCTTCTCTTGATTCCATTTCTAGATGGATTGTCGAGGCTATTAGGGCTGCTGGCACAGGGGCTCTTTTTTCCGACAGTTAGCCTCGTGCTCATGACACTCCTAGTGTCAGCACTTCTTGGGCTCTGTTTCAAGGTGTGGCGCTTGATGATATTTTGAAGGCTGCTTATTGGTGTTCGCCCAATTCCTTCATTTCTTGCTACCTTAGGGATGTTCCCGCAGGTGAGGCTATGTTTGCGTCAGCCACCTTGAAGGCCGCTGTGTCTTTGTATTCTTCGCTGTAATCCTATTCCCTTCTGCTTGAAACATGCCTCCCGGTCTTTGAGTTGGCGCTGGTCTGGCATAATAGGTAGGTATATATGATTTATTGCAGTAAATTTGTAAAATCAGCACTGATTTTCTTATTTACTATATAAATCTATATACCTACCTATGACCCTCCCTCCTTCCCCTCACCTTGCAAGCAACATGTTTCTACTTGGGGTTGCTCGCAAAAGAGGAAGATGGCCGTGGCGTGTTGACGCGCGTGAGTGGCGAAGGGGACAATAGGATTACGGGGGGTGCGCACAATATTGTGACTCATTTGTGTTAAATTCTCGAAGGGGTCCCGTAGTCAAGACTACAGGCATAATAGGTAGGTATATAGATTTATATAGTAAATAAGAAAATCAGTGCTGATTTTACAATTTTGTATATGAACTCAAAATATGATTTTGAAAAAAATGATGTCATCAGTTTTTAATTCATTTGATAATATTTCAGTAATAGGTGGCCGATTTTCTTCCAAATTTTGATATGTTATAGCTGAGACAATTCTCTACAAGATCAGTCACCACCATTTTTCATTTTGATGACGTCATCACAGTGAAATTTTCAATTAAAGATGCCATGTCAGAATTTTCCCTATTTGCGTGTTATGTCTATGGAAGATGATTTTTTTTCTAATCATGAATCTACATGACATCGTTCTCTGAGCAGTATCTCAGTTGTTTTTGGTCTATTTCCTTCCAGATTTTAATATGTTGTAGCTGAGACTATAAGCTTTTACAAATGTGGTCTCCAATTTTTGATCAGATGTCGGGATCATGCCCAATTTTTAAGTACAAAATGTGATTTGAGAATCCCGTTTTTCGTTTACGTGTTATCTCTATGGGAAATATTTTGGTATATTGGTCAAAGCACTTGCCTCCCATTCAGGTGACCCAGGTTCGATCCCCGGTGGGTGCATTAAATTTTTTTTTTTGCTTCTTTTTGCCTTTCATTTTACCATCCTCTTGGACTATTAAAGCATAAACAATCACAAACTATGTAATAAAATGCCTTATTTTACGTGTTATGTCTATTGGAAAGTAGTGTGCAGTAGTTTGTGTACAACCCTATGGAAATTTTGATTCCCTGTCGTGTATTAGAACTATGGGGTTAATCTCCCAAGTATCCTGTATCATCATCATTATTATCATCACCGTCATGATCATCATCGCTATTATTATATCATCACCATCATCATTATATCATTATAATCATAACCATCATTATATCATCTTCATCATCATAATCATCACCAATATCATCATCATCGTCATAACCGTTACACATTTTGCTACATTCCTGTCCTCAAGAAGCATTTCCATTCATGGCATTCTTGACATCCTATCTTCAGTTTAGTATTTCCCCATTATTATGATCATCCTGATTACAATCATTGTACAAATTGAAAGACAGACCACCTAATTCGTCCTCATGACGAATTAAATTCTAGTTTCAATTTGTAGTTCATTTTTTAATTGACAAATTTTCTTCTTTAACTCTCTAACATAATCTTCATTTTCACACAGACTATTGTTGAATTTCCAATATGACCCCTTTCTTCCATTCGATTTATTAATTGTTTTATCAAATAAGCGTAAAAATATTGAATGATGATCAGGGGCAACAGGTGGAATTATATCGCACTTCATAACCATTTCCTCTAGACATTCCGATATTATCCAGTAATCTAGTCTACTTTGCATAAAGGGATTCTTTTGCATATAAGTGAATTGCTTTTTTAAAGGATGCCTACATTTCCAAATGTCCGAAAGCTGCAAATCTTCCATGAATTTTCCAAATTCTCGATTAAATCTTTTCGAAATCCTGTTTAAAGACTTCCCGTTATAATCAAATTCAGTGTCCCTAATCATGTTAAAATCGCCACCTATTATAACCGGGTATTTATCTTTATTTAACTTAGCCAAATTATTGCGTAGTTTTCGAAGAAATTGCAATTGATCATTCTCAAAATTTCTTGTTGGAAAATACACATTGCCTAAAATCAACCTAACACCTTGAAACTTACAGTCTATAAAAATATATCTACCCTCACTGTCTTTTAAGACTTGCAATATCTCAATATCTACCCTCGGCGCAATTAAAACGAGAACTCCTTTGCTGTGATTAGAACCATGACTAAAATAACTGGAACCCTCCCGCACTGAAGCCCACTTATCCTCGCAATCCCTAGTACTAAAGGTTTCTTGTAGGAAAACGATGTCTGCCCCTTTATCTTTACACCACAAAAAGATGCGTTCCCTTTTATCCCTGTCCCTGATCCCTTTCACGTTAAGGGAGAACAATTTACAATTAATCAGAACATCCATAACCTATCACATAGAAAAAATTTAACCCAGTCCCAGAGCCAATCCCCCATTTGTAGGCGTCAACCGATCATCACCAAAATCTAATTGATTCTTTCCTGTCACTATCCGAACATTCCCTGAAATTTGGTGCAAATCCGTTAACCCGTTGTTTAGCTATCTTGTACACAATCAAACAAACAAACAGACAAACAAACAGACAAACAAACAAACATACGAAGCCCTTTACATAACCCTGCCGATTTCATCGGCGTGGGTAATAATTGAGCGAATAAAAGGTTGGCTAAATGTGATTAGTAAACAGCTGTTGGGCAATTAAACTTGCCCGAACATCAGTTGGGCATATTTTAACCAACGGTTAACAGGTCAGTATGTTGCCCAGTGTTGGTTAAAAATAAAAGAGTATAATGCAATTAAGCAAGTTGGTAATTACCATGAAACCACATGCACTCAAATGCTCTGAAAGGTGACTTTAACTCCGCGAAATTTGAAAGTCCCAACCGTGGGAAGGCATACTTCTATCCCATCCATGCCCATAAACAGGGGCACACTGTAAGAACGGTAGATGCCAATGAATTGTACGTTACTAAAATCACGTATTATGAAAATACTACTATCCCACCCCAAAATATAAAAAAATAAAAACACAAATTTCTCGCGACAATTTCTAAGCCCGTATCCGGACAACTACCCCTACAACTAATCTCCAGGACAACTACCCCCTACGACAATCCCACCCCTCCCCCTCCCGCCCAACTTTCCCCTCAGCTCCCCCAAATGGACGATTGCTGGAACTTGAGAAAAAGGCTAAGGATTAGGTCTACACAGGAGTTGAGAAACGGGAAGATCTGAATGATTCAATGATTCATTTATTGTCATGCAACAAGCATAAAAATTGTGTTACAATCTGATTTCCAATTTCAAACATAAAAATACATATCAGAAAATTGCACGTAATGGATCAGAATGAATACAGAAAAACATATTGATGCACATGTATCAAAAATATATTAACACATTGACAATATAATACCTCATTATTCCATGATAAATCTACATAAACAGTATCCAAAAGGAAATAGAGTACAAGCAAGAGGTCCATGTCTTGCAGAAAACCATGCAGAAACAAAGAAACAAGAAGCTGGAAAAGAAGGAAAGAGAGAGAGAGAGAGAGAGAGAAAAGGAGGAAAAAGAAAAATAGAAAGAACGAAAAAGGGTACATACATAGGTAAAATAGACAACCAGTACTTCCCCTAACTCTAAAACAGGTGTGACGATGACACTCCAATATTCAAAACAAAGAACATGTCTGCGTGTGTGTGGGTGTGTGGAGGGGGAGGGGGTCCTCTCCTCCCACGTAGATGTATGGATTAGAAATCGTTTTTTAATTATTAAGGCCCTGGCAAAGCGCCTTTCAAAGTGAAATGACGACCCTCTTCTTCGATTATAGCGAATAGCGACACTCTTCTTCGATTATGAATAGCGACCCTCTTCTTCGATTATGAATAGCGACCCTCTTCTTTGATTATGAATAGCGACCCTCTTCTCCGATTATGAATAGCGACCCTCTTCTTCGATTATGAATAGAGGCCCTCTTTGATTATGAATAGCGACCCTCTTCTCCGATTATGAATAGCGACCCTCTTCTTTGATTATGAATAGCGACCCTCTTCTCCGATTATGAATAGCGACCCTCTTCTTCGATTATGAATAGCGACCCTCTTCTCCGATTATGAATAGTGACCCTCTTCTCCGATTATGATTAGAGACCCTCTTCTTCGATTATGAATAGCGACCCTCTTCTTCGATTATGAATAGCGACCCTCTTCTCCGATTATGAATAGCGACCCTCTTCTCCGATTATGAATAGCGACCCTCTTCTTCGATTATGAATATCGACCCTCTCCTTCGATTATGAATAGCGACCCTCTTTTTTTTATTATGAATAGCGACCCTTATGAATATTGACCTTCATGAATAGCGACCCCGTTTTCGTATTATGAATAGGGACCCTTATGATTAACGACCCTGATTTGGTATTATGAATAGCGACCCTCTTTCCGTATTATGAATAGCGATCCTTATGTCTTATTATGAATGGCGGTCCTAATGAATAATTACCCTTATGAATAGCAACCCTTATGTCTTATTATGAATAGCGGTCCTTATGAATAATTTTTTTATGACTAGCGGTCCTTATGACTAGCGAGCGGACCCCCACATTGCTACTTAAATGCCAAGGAAATTATTTTATAGGTTAACTGAAGACCACCTAAATTTAATGTAAGGTTAAATCATTTTAAAATATCCAAATTGATAGAGCACTATCAAAAGAAAGAATCATTGTTTATGCTTGCAGAATATAGAATGCTATCGGTGATGTTTTATCCTTTATATATAGGACGGTTAACGAAGCAGAGTACCACAGACTGTCACGTGATATCGCCATAAGGGACTACGACAATGTAGGAATGAGTTTAGGAATATCTCATGTAGAGCTTGAGAAAATCTTGCGCCAGAAAAATAATGACTACACAGCTGCCTTGATGGAGGTATTCATGAAATGGAACATCCAACAGAATGCAGAAGAAACAAACATAAGGGAAGATCTTGCAGACATACTACTCGCAAGTGGTTTAAATGACATATCAAATAAGCTGCGCAAAGGATGTCTGGTTTCCAATTAGGACTGGTAAGAACAAAAGTGAAAGTCATTTGCTTTCTGACAGAAGTGTTTTACAACATATTTATGAAACTTCATATAAGTTTACTAGAAGGATATTTTAGAATGTCTTAAGGTGTTATGAACATAGTTTGCTTTTTTTATTTAACAATTTGTCATTTATGCTATATGTATATGTGAAGGAAGAAGTCCACAGGACTTTTATTTTATTTTATCCTTTTGTGTGCATTTTTGTTTGCTTATTTTTCTTCAAGAGCTCGGGAGAATATGAAAAATTATGTTTGTCACATTAACAATGAATATTGATCCTTGAAGTGTGATAAATTGAGTGAATCCTTAATTTCTTAACTTTGCTTCATGTTTGAGTACCTTCTGTTGTTGGATATTTCACCTTACAAAGCCAAACGTCTCGGGTAAACATGGTTGCCCTCATCAGGGACCCAATGATTGAGTATAAAGCATGGGCAACCAAACATAGAGCATTGAAATGTAAAGGAAATATCAACTGTCTACTTTGTATGAACATTGTGAACATGAGAAGATAGACTCATGCCCAACTGGAGCACTCAAGTATGAAATGTAATGTTCAATCCTGTATATTTCTATGTCGATCATTTAGCTAAAATGAATGAGATCATTGATGAGTGTAGCATTCAGGTGACAATTATCTCATAAAGTTGTTTTTAAGAATTGGACTTTTGTTTTCAGTTTCTTTCATCAGCAATGTATAGTCAACCATATTGACAATGTTCAGCTCTCTCTGGTAAAGGTTGGCCCCTGCTGAACGATAATTATCGCCATAAGCTATGTGCTTATGCAATGTGACAATAACAATAAAAGTCAGTGGTCTCATCTGAATGATTTTAGCAATTATAAAATTGTAATGCTTTTCTGCCCACATGGCTTCTTGTGAACTGACTACACAATGAGTGAAATTTTTGGCTCACCGATATTATCGTTGAGGTCTGTCTTAAGAAAATTGCCTACTAAGTGATTCCAACGAGATGATAAAATTGTTGGAGGCTCATTCGCATACTAGTAATTTGTTGAGATTTGGAAAAACAACAAATGTTTTCTAATGCGTTTTTCAGAAAAACAACAGGGAAGGGATTTGGGATCAACTTATCATTTAGGTGGGATTTGCACTTAACCCTTTCAGGACAGGAATTATTTAAGGGCTTAATTGATCACATTTTGTTCTTCAAATTGGCAAAAATATTTTTCTTTTAGTGTTACACATTTCTAATAAGGTGTAATGCCTTTGAAGGAGGCAAGTTGGCTCATTCGGTAAAGCGTCTGCCTGTTGAACCAAAGATCGTGGGTTCGAATCCACCTCGGGCGGACTGAAGCTTGTGTTGCGTGTTAACGTGCCCCTCCCTAGCTTGTTTTATAGACGCAGGCTATTTTACAGTGGAAAAACACTCTGATAGGACATTAGCTGGAGGCCCCGTGTAGAGGACAGTCACCACCTTTTCACGTTAAGAACCCACTGCACTATTTGAATAAGAGTAGGGGGGAACCCCAGTGTAGTGGTACACCTGCACATCTCAATCAGTTACATGTACATGTATATTGGGAGGAGAGACCTTAAGGTTACAGTGACTCAGTTCGCTTTTCCCCTCCCAGGCACAGGTGACACCAGATACTTAATACCGGTAATAATAACAATTTCCTTGGTTACAAATTTTTTCAAAAAGTTGAAAAAAAAAAATCCAATTTTGATCATAAACAATGATTTTGAACCTCTCAATTTAAGGATATGAAAGCTTATTCTCATTTTTGAAATTCCTGGCATGAAACGCAATATGGTCATGCAGCAAAAATGGAAAGTGTGTTTTGACATTTTTGCTCTTTCTATATATGCATCTGGTATATATATTTTTAGAGCTCTGAATCAAAAGTTATTGAGCCAAACCACAAAATGTCAATTGTCTTGAAAGGGTTAAGTGAGAACACAACCAGAACCATCTCTCATCGAGATATATACCATGCACCATCTTGTTCTATGTTAAGTAGACCAGGTTGTTCCAGTCACCCAACTTCACCTCATCTCAAATCCATTTACCACATATTCAAAGATCAATTCTCCTATACCTGTAGTATATATCAGCAGTAGTACATGTATGTCTTGCAGGAGATCAACTCCTTGTACTCAGTAAAGTTCATCACTATCATGAAACTCCATCTGTGGGATTTTCTCAAGTTTTGCTCTTAGCCAATCAGACGCAAGGATTTCAGTAGCTTATAACAGTTTTCGGTAAAAATCACTGACAAAACGCTTGATGAAACGCTCCCCCGATGACAGTAATTGGAGCAGTAATGATATTGTAATTCCAATATTGAAAGGAAGAAATATAGTGTACATAAATAGTCATATGTATATATTTGCTGCTGTTTGATAGTGAACATCTCAGGGTATTTGTTAACTGAAATAATCATGTGTAAAAACAAACATTATTTAACTGTGCAATAAGTGTTTGGAAGTTGTATTTGGTTCTTTCAATCATTTTTTCCCTTCTTCCATTCTGTACATATTTTGGATGTCACAAATATGTAAAGGAAACATTCATTGTCATGTACTAACTTGTATTGTTGCATGATGGCATAATGTGGCATAACTGTAGATTTTCATATTGTTGAATTTGCTGGGCTGAAGTGATTAATAAACTGTTTTCTTTAAATCACGTTATGCACTTCTTGTAATCATTCGTACGTAACCGTGTATGCTGTTTCAATGGTAAAATACAAAATATGTGGAGGAAATGTGATATTATATATTATGAAAGGAAGATAATGATTTTTATGGTTTTAGAGAAATAAGCCCCTTATACATGTATGTATTTGACATAAATTTGACTACTATTCACTGATGTTTTATGTAATATGTTTTAGCATTAGAGGATATCTGAAGGATCAGATTGACATATCTTTCTGTATTTTATAAATATAAATATTACTGACAAACTGTTTTTTATATATTGCCTAGTTCCAGTCTCAAGTGATCACCTTGCCTTACAGTGTACTATTACTTTGCGATCGGATTTAATTACCGTTCTACTCTTACAGTACTCTTACTCATGTTGAACAAACGGAACAATGGTATCTTAACATTTTTATGCTAGAAGGCTGAAAGATCTTTGAAATTATATAGAACATAACATGCATGTTAATGTCGTCTTGGTTTTGATGACCAGACCTTTTTTTTTAATTACTGGTCCCATGTACATTTGTACCTGATAGTGTAAACTATTACTACATGTAGGGCCTATATATGCCTATGATTAAAATCGACTACAATTCACTGTGGCAAAAAATCTATGTAATATTTGTTGAGAATTAGATTATATCTAGGATATCAGATTGATATTTTTTCTGTGTGTATATATAAATAATAATGCCAATAACTGTGCCTTTCTAGTATCAAGTGATCAAATCGATTTACAGTGTATTATTACTTCACCGTCACATTCAATTACTATTGCACTATTACTGTGCTCACAGTACAAGACAATGTAGGAACAATAGTATCTTAACATGTTGATGCTAGAAGGCTGAAAGATCTTTGAAATTATATTGTGCATGTATTTCATATGCTTTTCACATTTTTAAATGTTTGTATTTCATATACTTTTCACATTTTTAAATGTTTGTAAAAGAGGGCATATTTATCATCTTACAACTTGTTGGTTGTAAACCAATCTTTTTAAAATTACTGTTTAGGGCCTGGTCCCATGTATCTGATAATGCACACTATAACTACATGTATGCTTATGATTAAACATATTGTTTAACATTGTTTGGGTTTATGTCAGAATGTCAATCTTAAATGTTTGGGATATAAATGTGACCAATAAAACCACCAAATAGTAATGTAGGTGCAGCGTGCAGTTGCAGTGCGTATAGTAGCTAAAGCAGTGCATGTAAATTGAAATTTGATGGAACTCACTACAATACATTGACATGTTTATTATACAACATTCGTGCAAGTATCGACATTTAAAGTCGAGGCCTACATTCAGAATCTATCGACATTTTGTGATCAAGGAAGTGGAATTCATTTATGGAATGTAGCATTTCGAGCACGCAGCAACCGTACGTAGAGCTGCAAAATAACAAAGCAGCAAATAGTGGATTATATAACATTGGGTGCTCTTTCTGTTGAAATTATGAATAGCATTAATTCCTTATTTTCTGTAGATGTCTGATGCGGATAATAATGATATAGACTGGCTCCTACCTACGAGAGACACACTATTTATTGGCTTCCCTAGATCCATATAAATGTAGTTCAGGAAATAGTGTATCCCCACAAGGACAGTCACGAGGGAAAATACAACACTAGTAGTTTCTGTTTTTTTAACATGTTAAGTCCAGCCCCGCCCCGCCCCCCCCCCCCCCCCCCCCCCACTCGGAGGTTGAAGGGACCGCATGCGTGTTCCCAAAATCTCCGGTAAAGGGGTATTTTTTGGGCGACACAATCCGGCCCGTGAATTGTAAAAAAAGGGGGTGTTTTTTATCTTTCACCCGGAGATTACATTTAAAAAGGGGGTGTTTTTCTTTCTCTCTCTCTCTCTCTTCGACACCTGAGAAATTAAAAAAGGGGGGTTATGAAATTTCTTGAATGATAGCTCATTCAGCCAGGATTATACCATTTTTAACATAAAAAACATCTCTTCCAAGGTATTGTAATGACAGCTTACTTGGGAGGGGGTTGGTGTCTGTCCTGACTCTCCTGAGATATGGGGTTGGAATGAGAGCTCACCTGAGATAGGGGGGTACATTGAGCAGTGTTCTGAATTTAGGGGGGGGGGTCTCCAAGGCAGGAAAAGCCCGCGATAGGGAGGTTCAGAAATTTTGGCAGCCCTGAGATAGGGGGTGCTTTCAAAGGGAGGGAACAAGCATACGCGTACCCTAAATAATACTGAAGGGGGGGGGGGGCTGGAGTCCAGCAGCTAAACATTTGATTTCAAATACCAATAAACCAGTTTGTCATTACAATTTGCGCATGTGCAGATAACGGTAATTTGTAGGAAGTACAATTGACCTTTATGCGCTGTCGTTTCGGAGCGCGTCCACCAAAACAGATGCGTGCGCGCGTATAATTTGGGGTCATTTCAATATTGTTTTAAATAAGTCTCTAGACAGAAACCGAATGCATGAATTATTAGACTTGTTATTTAAAACAATATTGATATGATTACAGGTGCCAGTTACCGTGTTTTATCTTAATCTATTTTGAAACACTACATGTAATATGTTTCGGCTATAGATTGAAATTTTGTTTTTGAAACAGGTAAGATGTGTAATATTGCATATGTATAAAATGTGGAAATATTCAGTTCATTTTATTCACGTTAATTTGTTCAGTAATGCATTTGATGAATTTGTATTGAAAATTCATGTTATATTGAAACCGGATATAGGTATAGTGGTTGAAATGCTTTTATTTTGAAATATTAGAAATACACTTATTCTATTTATATCTTATGATTACGGCCTCATCTTTGTGTACATATTTTTGTAGTCCCATTTGCCCTTTTGTGTGTGTAGGTTTGTGGTGTGTGTGCGTGTGTGTGTGTGTGTGCCAGAGACGAGCAAATAGTAAAATGCAAAGCGATAATAGTGTGTGAGTGGGCGTGAGGTGTGTAAAAAAAAATTGTATGAGTTGATATTTTATACTGTAAAGCAGTTGTGTTATGAATAGTGGAAACTCCACTGGTTACATTGATGTGGGGGAGAGGAGTGCTTCAGGGGGTTCCAATGTCTCCGTATTTGTTTCTTTTAGCTATAGAAGTGTTCGCACTTGGAATTCGTAAAACACAATATATACGGAATACAATGAAGTGAAGTTAACTATGTATGCAGATGATTAGACTTTTGTTTTTTTCCTTTTTTTTTTTTTTGTGGGGGGGGGGGGGGCGAGATTCAGAATCAATACAAAATATAGAAAAGTTGTTAGCTACGTTTTGAAGATTATCCGAAGTAAAAGTTTCATAAAATCTCCGAAAAAGTTTCAAAAATTGTCCTTAATGAGTAAAAATCAAATCATTCCCCCCCCCCCTCCACTTTCAAGAACGCTCCGCGGCCCCTGTAATTCATGTATATATATATATATATATATATATTAATTTATAACAGTCGCCTATATACTTTATTCTCTACCTATCAGGTTTTAATTTATACCATGTTCAGTTAATTTGCACTATGATTATTTATGGGTGGCACGTTATGGAATTACATGTCTATCATTTGTACCGTGTTTATTGCCATGTTGAATTTTATTGTGTAATTAATGCTTAATTTGTTAATTTTTAAAAAAAATGAATCAAGGATGAAAAAGTATTTTAAAAAATTGACAGATTGTTTATGTGTGAATAGAGAGCCGACCAGCAGGTGTTTCATAAAGCTGTTCGTAAAGTTTCGCATGACTTTATGAATGACTTAAAAATGACAAGCCAAATGGGATGCTCAATCATTTTTAACTGCATCAAGATTAGCATTCTTATTATAACAAACATTTTTAATGCAAGTCATATTTTTTGCCAAAATTTAATTGAGGTTATTGGAAATACAGTCACACTTTGTTAAAACATCAGGAAAAAATCTGGCACTTCATATTCAAGTCGTTCGTAAAGTCATGCGTAACTTTACTAACAAGCTTTATGAAACACTCCCAGATTGGACGACTGATAGAGCAAGAATAGAGTGCGCGTGTGTGTCATGCGTGTGCGTGTGGAGGTGTGCGTTTGTTTAGCATTATGTCCGAGGACATTTTCGGACAGAGAACAAAAAAAAATCATGACAACAATGGTCCTCGGAAGCCGGACAATAGTCCTCGAACGTCGAACAATGAATTTATGCCTTATTCCGTCGACTGTCCGAGGACGAGTAACAATAGAGGAACAATAGTTGTCCTCGGAAGTAAAGCCATGTAAACGTGTGTGGGTGTGTGTGTGTGTGTGTGTGTGAGGTATACCATTTAGGGCAGTATTTATGAGTAATTAGGAACAAACTATGATCGTATTTGTACTGCTCTGATTTCCGTATGATTTGCTTAATCTTCCCTTTTCAAATTCTTTTTTTTTTACTAACAAATAAGGTAATATATTTCAATGCAGTTCCGTTTATCCAATTCAGCTCAGTATAAAAACGATTGACTACACCCTTCTTTTCATAACGGTATCATCAGACGCATGGTTAATTAGTATATTAATCAAAGGTCAATAACATGTATATATACTTTGAGCTGAAAGATTAACGTATCAACCATCCGTTACCCACTTGAAAACAGCTCTAAGATAATGATTAGCTCGGTATATAAAATAAATTATTATTCCTAATGACATGGAACGCGGTGCCCGTACCTCTAAAACAACGCAGTGCTTTGTTTCGTTGACGGACCTCGTTCCTCATTTCAGTAACAACACATGAAAAGGAAGGTTTTGAGAGAATAATATAAATTTGTGAGTATGAATTTATTGTTTACCGTACATAATTTGTTCAAGTATGATTTACTGTTTAATAACATTCAACCAGACTTCGTTGGTTACATTTTTTCCGGAAAGTTCAGTTTTCCTGTTCATAAATCCGGAATAGAACCGTGTACGGTTTTAACTACGAACCTTCGGAATTATTAACCTTTTTCAATTTTCAAAATCAAGAACCCTCCGAATAATAAAGCTTCGAAGTAGGCCTAATACATCAAATGTTCGAATTATGAATTCTATTTTATTCGTTGTACTTAATTGTACGGTTATAATCAAATTTAATAAAGATGCAGAAAATACTGGTTTCACATGTGCGATCTGGACATCATTCAAAGAGTAACCTCTTAATTTTCATTTACTTCAGGGCAAGCCCCATTTATCAAATACTGTACATAAATGTAATGTACATAATAATACGTTATATTGCAACGATAATAACTGACATTGGTAAATAGATCCAGATTCCATTTACATATCATTCATTTCAAATAAAGGACTGTCCTATCTAGAATTCATTAGAAAAGTTTTCATAACAGCTTAGAACAGGATGCATTATGATACACAATATAGATATTGAATTTCAAATCAAACTGGAGGAAAATAAAACACAGTGATCCTAATGAAAGAAAGCCGAGGTATAAAGCGCGTTGTGATTATCGCCTATTACAATATCTGGTGTTTGTAATATATGGCAATAATCGAACTAATAGAATTGCGTTTCAGTTTTAAAGGCCAAGTCCACCCTAAAAAAAGGTTGATTTGAATAAATAGAGAAAATCCAACAAGCATAACACTGAAAATTTCATCAAAATAGGATGTAAAATAAGAAAGTTATGGTATTTTAAAGTTTCGCTTAATTTCGCAAAACAGTTATATGCACATCCTGCTCAGTATGCAAATGAGGGAACCAGTGACGTCACCCACTCACTATTTCTTTTGTATTTTATTATGTGAAATATAGAATATTTTAATTTCTGCAGATTTCACAATTAGGAAGCTCTAATTGAATTGTGTATAGGTTGCAACAATGGCAATAAGCCAGTTCGGGGTTAGCGCATGGTACTGAGATTGTACAAATGACCCCAAATATCCACAGATATTTTAGACATGGAGGGTCCTTTTATGTGCACTTCAGAAAAATAACTCTGGGAGTGATAGAGGTGCCTCATGAATAGCTTTTGTTTCCCCCTTTAAAAAGAATACTTCCACCTGGATATCATGGAATGCACCATTAGTGCATAATTGAATAATGATTACATGACATTCATGAGCACATATCGAATATTAGTGTCAGTGGGTTTTAGAATTTGGTACAGATGACCTTTATCTGCTCATGCTCAGATTGCATCCCCGAAGTGGCTTATTACACATGTTCAGTGAGGAATCAAACCTTGTTTCACATTATAACAAGAAAAAATTAAAATATTTCGTATTTCATGTAATAAAATACAAAAGAAATAGTGAGTGGGTGACGTCACTGGTTCCCTCATTTGCATACTGAGCAGGATGTGCATATAAATTTGCGAAATTAAGCGAAACCTAAAAATACCATAACTTTCTTATTTTACATCCTATTTTGATGAAATTTTCAGTATTATGCTTGTTGGATTTTTCTCTATTTATTCAAATCAACTTTTTGTTAGGGTGGACTTGGCCTTTAAACAGTAGGCCAAATATTTCTAAAGAGAAAAGGCTAATAAATGAGAGAGAGAGAGAGAGAGAGAGAGAGAATGGCTAAGACTTACCATTTAACGGTAACTTTGCCATCAATGGTAACTCTCATGGAAACCTTGGTTTTCATTGGCTGTTGAGTGATGTTACCATGGTAGTTACCATTGATAGCAGAGTTACCGTTAATGGTAAGTTTTATGCAAAGGAGCCCTGGAATCTAAATCGTATCACTCATTTTTCTATCGCCCCCCCCCTCCCTCTTTACACAAAAAGCTGGTGCGGTAGCGATAGTCACACATATAATCATGGGGGTTATAAACATGTGGAAATAATCGTAGTATAACTGTTGAATAAAACACATGCGCTCTATTTGAGTTTATTTTGATCTAAGCAGTAAACGTATTCGCTAAGAGTACTTGAACAATTTGAAAGTTTAGTTCCCATTTATTTTTAAGCATTGTTTACTTTAATGGGGTCTAAGCAATTTTCTATCACTGTCGAATTTCGATACAACTTGCACTGAGACAAGCTGTTCTGTGGTTTTCAAATTGAACAGAATCAGAATTTACAAGAAAAAGTGTCTGACCAGACCACACCCTCTCAAACAGCTTTACCATTTAAACAAAGGTACAGTGGTCAGGACCGTTTTTCTTCCATGCAGTCTTTTTGTTACTTTGTTTCGTTAGTAATTTTATCATAAAAATCAGAGTCGAAATGAAATATGAACATTTGATGAGATTTCAGTTCCAGGGAACAAAACAAGACGTATTTCCCATACAAACTATAGAGTTTTGAGTTCAAGTCTATTTTGGTTATTTTGTTCTTCGAAAGGGTGCGATGAACACTCAATTTTTCAACGTGTCACTTGAACAACCACATGTACGTTCATACCAAAGTTCAAGAGGCTTGTTTTGTTTGAGAAGTTATCAAAAAAATGGAGGATATTTTTAGTTGATACGTAAGAAATAGGCCCCTTATCCAAAACTGAAGAGGTTATTTTTGTTTAGTTTGAAATGTTGGCAGGTTGTATTTCGTGTATTAACTATAGTACACGTAAGATGTTACACCTGGGAAATTACGATTGTTTTGCATCAGCATATATCTATCGGCCTACTGTCCCTCTCGCACGATCTCTCCCTCGATCTCTTAAGCATATCACTACCCTCCATCAGGCCCCCTTCTCCCTTTCAGTCTATACTGATAAGAACCCAGTTTATCACAAATGCGGAAACGGGTCAGAAAATGTGTGCACACAGTGTGTTCATAATTATAGTAATTTGTGTGGGAATGTTCACAGTCCTCTTCACCATGAAAATGTACTTTGCGTTTTTTTTACATATGAACACTGACAGTGTATCACAGTAAGAAAACAAAGCAGAAACCGTGTGTGCACTGTAACACTTACCCAAATCCCCTCTGATATCACACTGTGGTGCGTATACTACCTTAACCACATTGTGACATCAGTTTGAACACATGCTCTATACTTTGCGATATTCCAGTTGTCCACAGTGTAACGAAATGAAGCAAAAACTGGTATACACCGCCTGCACACTACATAATCACTCTACTCACACCGTTGTCCATATGGTCGGTTCACTTTAGGACATTCAAATAGTCAATACATGTACTGTGAAAGAGTTCCGAATCATATAGCCACAGTTAATACATGTATGATGCAAATACTTTTCGATTGTCAACATGACCACAGTTTATCACAGTGTGAAATTGGAGAGAAACCATGGTGAACACATTGTGTGTTCTTGGAGTAAACACTATGCACTCTTATGACACTGCACGGTATGTCTGCTCTGACCGCTTTGTGACATCACTTCGAATACATACGTATATATTTTTGTTTTCTGCATATCTACAATGTATAACAGTGTGAAAACAAAACAGGAATTTCGTGTATACACTGTCCACATTATAAAATTACTCTACTCTTACTGCGGTGCGCAGTGACTCTGTTTATTCAGATAGTCAACACGATATGAGGTTCCAGATCTTCTTTTGTCACACTGTGATGTATATGCGTTCATATTTTCCACATTACCACAGTGAGAAAAAGAATCAGAACCTTGTTAAAACAGTGCGTTCATGTAAACAACACTTTGAAAAATGTTCCATGACACAATGGTAAATTAACACTCAGATTTTCCAAGTCAACACAGTGTATAACAGAGTATTCAAGAATGAAAGTGTTTTACCCTGATCCATTTGTCGCCACAGTGTGTTACAATTACAGAGTGTGATCATAATTATAGCCAAGGCCGTACGCAGAATTTTTTTCCTGGGGGGGGGGGGGGGGGCAAGATGATCGCTTTCAATATTGGATCATTTAAAAGTCTAAAACCCGATTAAAAAAAAGTATGATTTTGAAATTTCTGGGGGGCAACTGCCCCCCTGCCCCCGCTGCGTACGGCCTTGATTATAGCCAACAGCGCATGTCAAACCATGTCTTTGGTCAGACTGTGGGTCTTTCCCGCTGGACTCGGGTCTATTCCTTCGTATACTTTATTCCAACATTTTTCTAAATTCATCTATTCCACCTCTTTGCTCCCCTCCCTCTGTCTCTCTCTCTGTGACTGTTATAAACAATTTATGTTGTTCTACATACAGGTCAAACTCTGATCACTTTGATGTCTCAGTTCAGCTCAGCAGAAGGCAACATCGGAGGAGATGACTGTCTGGCTATTACGGATATTACAGATCATCCAGAGCCTTGGGTACAGCAGGATGACGCAATCATCGAAGATAAAGCAATACTCAACGATATACAGGAAAATGCGATGGAGAAGTTACAACTACGTCGACTTTATGAAGCTCATGTGACTCGGTGTAGAAAAGACACACGTGCTCATCTGCAATCCATAAGAAGTGAAGTTGATTCGGTAATCTTCGAGGAGATGAAAAGGGCAAAAGGAAGGGAACAAGAGGAGGATGCGAAAATCGACCAGGAGATTGATGAGAAGAATCAAAAGCTTGAAGAGAAGATTGGCACTATTACTTGCATGATAGGAAAGAACAGCAGGATTCGAAAGATCAACGATGAAATTCGAAAGAACGGTGAGGAGAGAGAACTGCGGCATAAACAAAACCATGCAAATACAGAGATAATACAGGAAGCAACTGCGAACAGACAAGGGGAACTGCACGCTGACATTGAACATATCGCGGTAGAGATCGAGGGAAAGATTGGAGAATTGGAGAAATGCTGGCAAGATGATACGAAAACAACAATGGGTACGATACGAACCCTTAACGAGATACCTACAGATGGTGAAAATGTGGTCAAAGACCTGCACATTGGGGACACATCAGTAGATGACGGAGTAGAGAAGCGGCTGGACGAGGGTGGGTTGGACCATATCACTCGTACTGTCTCAAGTTTGAAGTTCATGAAGGTGGCTGGGAGAGAGAGGTATGGGAGGATCGGTTACATGTCGTTTTTCCGAAGGTTCGTATTTCCGAAGGTTCGTTTTTCCGAAGGTTCATAATTCCGAAGGTTCGTTATTCCGAAGGTTCGTTACTCCGAAGGTTCGTTTTTCCGAAGGTTCGTTTTTCCGAAGGTTCTTTTTTCCGAAAATGAAATAGGGTTCATAATTCCGAAGGTTCGTATTTCCGAAAATGAAAAAGGGTTCGTATTTCCGAAAATGAAAAAGGGTTCGTATTTCCGAAAATGAAAAAAGGTTCGTATTTCCGAAAATGAAATAGGGTTCGTATTTCCGAAAATGAAAAAGGGTTCGTATTTCCGAAAATGAAATAGGGTTCGTATTTCCGAAAATGAAAAAGGGTTCGTATTTCCGAAAATGAAATAGGGTTCGTATTTCCGAAAATGAAATAGGGTTCGTATTTCCGAAAATGAAAAAGGGTTCGTATTTCCGAAAATGAAATAGGGTTCGTATTTCCGAAAATGAAAAAGGGTTCGTATTTCCGAAAATGAAAAAGGGTTTAAATTCAGAGAATACGGCGTCAATCCGTATTTTGGATAGGGAGGAGGGGAAAGACTGCCAAGTGTAAAGATATTCATTTCGTACTCAATAATCATAACAATGATGATAACAATTATTATAATAAAATCCAGAGAAATAGCCATTATTATCGTAATTCCTATCAATATTATCATTATTATTATGATTATTATTATTATAATTATTATTATTATCATCATTATTGTTATTATTATTAATATTATTATCATTATTATAATTGTTCCTATTATAATAACCAATATTTGTGAGCGAGCGTGGAGAGCGAGCGCCTCAGGAATAAATGTTTCATTTCTCATAAAATGATATTACTTCGGTGATTAAAATACATATTGATGTATTGAAGAAAGTGAATGATCGGATTCCGGATTAAATTTCCTACAACGAAATTGGCTTGAAGTTATTTATATAATGTATATACCGCTTTGGAAAATGAGACACACCAAAGTTCCAAGTAGATCTTTACAAGCAGAAAATGGTCACGTAATGTTTTTGAAAGGGGGAGCTGATGCCTCTTGGCAGAATATCATACTCCCCGTTCGTACAATTTGCAAGCGAGCGAAGCGAGTTAGAAAAAACATAAAACCCTTTTTTATTGTAATGGAAGTGCAATTTCGCCATCAAAAGACAAATATAGAACATGTAATAATGAGCCATGAATAATATAACTGAACCCTACTGCCGAATATGGAATATTTGGGCACTTCACTCGCCCTAATGAAGGGCGTTCCCTGTCCCAAACTATTCCGTTTCTAAATCTTACGCGCTAGTGAGCAAGTAAAAAAAAGGAGATATTGTCTATAGAATAATGATTTTAGCCGACCATCTCGCTTCCCAAAATAAAAGGATGTTCGGGCACCACGCTGCTGGATTCCAGCGAGCCAAACATTGACACTTTATTATCTTTAAGATGTAATTACTTCGTGAACATAAATTGTGATTAAAAAAGTATACTATGAAAAGTGTAAACTAAAAATAAGGTGGGGGCGTCCTGCTTCCCTAGCCCTCAGAGCCATCTATTACAGAGTTTGGCCAACTCGGCTCCATGTAGGTAGCAATATGGCGCTTGTTGCTTTGTTAGGCAAGCACTAAACAAAGGAATATACGCCATGTTGTGCCCAAATAAACCGAGTTGGCCGAAGTCTGTAATATGGCTCTGTAGATGACTCTACAAGCCCTCCCCTCCGGTCCCCAAAACAACAACAGCAATAAAAACAACAACATAATATTACAGAGAGTTCATAAAGGAGTCACTGCTATTGATAAGTGCCCGCTTTGTCTTGTGATAAGTGCCCTATACCTATATACCTATATATATATTTAATATATTGTTCGTATATACTCCGATGTCGCTTACAAATTGAGCCATAAAGTCCACAAAAGAACCAGATAGGCCTACCTAGCTCAGAGAGGCTTCCCTTATAATAGATTCCGATCCCCTACTGATATCAGCATAATGAGAGGCAGTGGAGCAGGGGGCAGTTATACAAGAATGAGCAGTGCCCTTACATCAAAACAGGAAGAACGACAATTTCTTTCTAAATTTTTTAAAGCTCGCTGGCTACGCTCGCTCGCATTTCCCATTGTCTTTTTATCATAATTATTAGGAAAATCGCTGTTATTCAAAATATCTTCAATATGAATAATCAGATCATTGCACTCAACTGTAAAATATTTTTTTTTCTTTTTTTTTCTTTTTCATCTAGAACCATGCTAAGACATAAACAATAATGTGTCGAAAATGATATTCGATAGTGTATTAATGGGTGGGACACCAACAAAAGCAATATACTATTGTCTCAGCTCAAAGTGGCGTTTCCCGCAATTTTTTCACCCTTTGTAGGTGCCCTTTGCCCCCAAAGTGCCCCTTTTGTTGGTGCCCCCACCCATTTTGAAAGACGCTCCACCGCCCCTGCTATCACCCACACTGGGAGTTACTAAAGTTCTGGATTCTGATCTTTACCTCCTATTTTGCTCTTTTTAGTTATATATTGTGATATGATTTACATTTCATACAAGAATTATCTTTTGATGAACATTGACGAGTGCATATGGACGTCTATTAATGACGTCTATTATTCACAAGTAATATAATGTGATAATGCTGAACTCACTTTCCTTTTCAGATGATGATAGAATCTTAATTACATTCAAATGATCCTAATGATTACTAAAGTTTTGTAACCATGGGCCTATTTCTATCTGTCAACCTCAAAACACATATCCAGTGGATCCAAATTTCTACATATCCATAATGAAAATTATAGTGTCCAAAGCATATTATGCTAAGGCTGGCTACTAAAATAAGGCAATTTTTTAACACGTAATTTTTTTCATTTAGTATGCATGAATGTGTAAAATTATTTGACTATATAAATTCATTATGCAAAACATAACATCATATTTTACTCCCATTGCAGGCTAATTTTGTGGGTTGTGACCATAGCTTTAATGCCAAATGAATTTAAAGTAGAGAAAACCTTAGGTTGGTGAAACATTGTAGATTGACAGATTGACGGGTATTATATGAATACACAGATGAATTAAGAGTGAACATGACTGTCATCAAATAAACTGGGTAACTTATACGTAAAAATGAGAGTGTTAAGATATATCATTTCAGGTAAAATATTAAGGAGCACATATATACTTCTTAGAATAATGTTTGTAAGTGTCTTTTGTTGATAGCATTTAAAGATGATAAAGTGTCCTTTTTTCTCGTTCGTTCGTAAAACTTAAACTTTTCTTGGATGCCTCGTTCAGCAAATATACACATATTCGTGTTGCAAACTGCCCGAAATCCGACATAATTATCAAGTATAGGAGGTGATCATGTACATAAACTTTTCTCGTGTATTTCTTTGACAAAATAAAATTGTAGGTTAATTCTTTCCCCGCTCTCTTCGCTCGCTCATAAAATTTAGAAAATGTAGAAACATAATGGTGGATTTTCGGGAAAGATGTGTCAGCCCCCCCCCCCTACTTAAAAAAAGGGAGTTATGCGGCCCCTGTAATTATAAAAATTATAGTTAACCTATATCTGCGATTACTCGATAATTTATGTTTGTATAAAGTAAGCAAACAGTGGAACGACGGTTTTAAGTCACTTCGAGGGGCATGGTGACCGCATCCACTTGGTTTCAAACACGAGGCCCTCAAATACACGTAGTTATTGTATTAAGTTCCATTATATGAACTTTATAAAGATAACTGCGTACTGCACAATGTGAGATCACATGATCAGGCTTATGACTTATGATAAGATATATAAATTTTCCTACCCCACCCCTATCATGGGCCTTGCTAAAATGGGTTGGGGCAGGGGTGGGGTGTTGGGATGTCACTCCCCCTTTCATATTCAACATTGCTGTCAGTATATAATATATGCGCCACTATGTGGGCAAAAAGGAGGGAGAGGGAAGAGAAAGGAGAAAAGAAAAAGGTGAAAAGATTCATTAGAGGTTAGAAGGGAAAAAAGAGAGAAAAAGAAGAAAAAAGGAAAGAAAACAGAAAACCTAATTCCGATTTTTTCAACACTGAAATTCGTATATGCATATGGGAATAAATAGATTATAAGAAAAAAGCGAAAGGAAAACAAAGAAGAAAGCGACAGGATGAAGAAAGAAGAACTTTGAGATGAGATTAACGATGAACATGGCTGCCCAAATACAGTTTTGTATCTCAGACCCGGACGAGACTCATCTTTCTTTCACATTCTTTTAATCCAAATAGGACTGGAGGGCAATTAGCGCCCCCCCGCCCCCCCCCCCCCCCCCCCCGCCCCCCCCCCACCGCTGATAGTTTTAAAGGGCTTGCCGCGCGACCTTATGACTTTTTCTTTAGAGTGTAATGTATCTTTTGATACAAAATGTGTGTGTATTCCCGGGTATGGTGTTACGTAACATTTGAATGTCATATAATAAATGTCAATGAAAAATGGTAGGTTCGTATTTATGAGTAAAACCATTAATCATTTGTACAGTCCAACCGTCTTCTTTCCTATTCCATTTTCTTTCTTTTTTTCTTATTTTTTCGCCATCCGATGAGGGAGGGGTGGGGGCGTTCCCTCTCCCCCCCCCCCCCCCCATTGCTACACCTCTGCTCCTGATGAATTTGCTTGTTTTTCCAGGAATTATGAACCCTATTTCATTTTTCGGAAATACGAACCCTATTTCATTTTCGGAAATACGAACCCTTTTTCATTTTCGGAAATACGAACCCTATTTCATTTTCGGAAATACGAACCCTTTTTCATTTTCGGAAATACGAACCTTATTTCATTTTCGGAAATACGAACCCTATTTCATTTTCGGAAATACGAACCCTTTTTCATTTTCGGAAATACGAACCTTATTTCATTTTCGGAAATACGAACCCTTTTTCATTTTCGGAAATACGAACCCTTTTTCATTTTCGGAAATACGAACCTTCGGAATTATGAGCCCTTTTTCATTTTCGGAAATACGAACCTTCGGAAATATGAACCCTATTTCATTTTCGGAATTATGAACCTTCGGATAAACGAACCGTCGGATAAACGAACCTTCGGAATAACGAACCTTCGGAATAATGCAACAAATGTTCGGAATTACGAACCCTTTTTCATTTTCGGAATTATGAACCCCCAGGCATGGGAAATTAGTGTTTCGGAAATACGAACCTTCGGAAATACGAACCTTCGGAAAAACGAACCTTCGGAAAAACGAGATGCCCCGGAGGATCGATGGGTATGATGGTGAGTGGAGGCTCGTTGATACAATTAATGTCACAGATCAAATGAACGACCCCAAAATTGTTGGATGCATAGATGAAAGTGTGATTACAATATCTACAAATGATGACGTTGGTATGGATGCGTACGCTTTGGATATGAACAGTAAACACATTCAGAGAGTCGTACCCAGCGATGGTTCATCTTGGGTTAACTCATGTGCATTGCTGAATGATGGCAAGATAGTATGCGGCAACTACCGCGAATGTTCCACAGGTTTCAAAGGAGACAGTATAACTGGATTAATCAGTGTGTATGACAGAAAGTGGAAACTAATCAGCAATGATGTCACCATACCACGTAACGGTGCTCACCTCTTTGCATGTGTTGATATTGACATTGATCATGACGGGATGATCATCGCTACGGATGTATTTCAGTCCACAAAGATCTATGTCATCAACCCAGCTGATGGTAACATCGTCCGTACCACTGGTATAACATCTAAGGAGATAATGATTCGTGGTGTTCTGTCGTCGGGTCACATCATTGCTCATCCCTGGCCTGCAAATCGAAAACTGTTCAAAATCGATAGCGAAGGTGCTCAAATGGAAATCCCACTGTTGGAATTCCCCCAATATGATGATATCCGCAACGTCTGCGTAGATCCCGTGACTGATGCCCTCTACGTCCTGTCATCGGACTCTGGGTACTATACTTGTATGATTGATCACGTGATGGAAAAGGGAGATATGAAGATGAAAAGAGTCGCATCATTTAGTCTTGCAAACAGACTCCAAATGAATGACAGGAAATCTCACCTTACCGGATCTTCGGTCATTATGACGTCAACAGGGAAGATAATCGCTTGCGATGGAGACAACATCCTTGTCTTCAAGAAGCTCTTCAAACTCTAAATCCATCTGTAACAAACAGTGATTTTTAGGGTCAACATAGCTAGGCTTCTTGCGAGTGGCCAAATAATAATGTAAACAACTTCAGGGGGGCCATATGATTCGGCTTACATTGCTAGCCTATGATACTTTGTGCACTATCTCCATATCCCTACAGAGATTTCGTCTCTGCAACAGTTTTCCTCTATATTTTATTTACATTCTCAGTAACATTTATTTTCTTTAACCTATGCATGGCTAATAAGAAGCTGATGGCTGCCTGCATCAGCGTTCTCCAAATGGCTTTTAACAAAAATTTAGTAGTCTAAATTATTATAAAGTGCATCAGACAGAAGTAAGTTAAGCTCTCTCTCTCTCTCTCTCTCTCCGTCCCCCCCTTTTTTTTTTTGCAATACAGTAGGATGGGTAGATAATGGGATGACTTGATTATTTCTCCATGTTATAGATATATCAAGCGGCTATTTTTAATTACGCTTTTGCTGTGGGTTAGTTTCTTTGATCAGAGGAATGCCATTCACGTTAATGACGTTACCTACGTAGCAAGCTAAGTTCTTCAATTTATGAAGCACTATCACTTATAGGAATGAGGGAAGTATAATATACTGAATGTACAACTGAAAAAGAATGAGGAGGCGAGATGGCCTCTTGGTAGAGCAATGGTCTCGGAACTGGAAGGACCCGGTTGGAAACCAAGTAGCCTAGATAGCCCAGTGCCATTTGGTAAGGCATTAATCTTAAGGCCGTCTGTCCCCTGGTTGCTTCATTACAAGTATGCACCATCTTTCTTCGACAAACCGGTAAAATAAACCATCAAACCAACAAGAAGATTTGGTGAAAGGAGGACAATAAATTGTATACTACTTGATGCTACAAAATAGCTTTATTATCCCTAATTTAGAGAAAAAAGCATAATATCCATGGTCATTAGTTGAATATAACATAGTTGTACAAACCGTCGTAAAAGAGAAAGACATTCAGAACTGGATGTCGTTATTTACAAACCCACAAATGTAAAGTTCCTTTGCACTGGATATTTAAATTTCAAAATGATTTGTATAAAGGGATGAGGTCATAATTATTTCTATGTGTTTTGAATCATGACATTAAGATTTGGTAGAGAAAATAGGAGCACTGTCGTCCCTCTGACTGACACCCTGAACAAGTATAGAGTACCGAAGTGTGACGTCATCAAATTTGGATTTTTGTATTTCAGTAATTTTATGACCATATTTAGGTAGAGCATGAGGGAAAACGTTCACACATCAAATTTGACATGAATCAGTTCATGGTGGCCCAAGGTATGGCTATATGAATATCTAATTAGCCCCATTGAAGTCAGTGTAAATTGGCCTGGTTCTTAACAGTTTAGAACCAGGCGAATTTAACACTGACTTCAATGGGGCTAAGGAAGTATTCATGCGGCCATATCTCCGGGCCCAATGAGCCAATTGCCATAAAATTTGGGCTCTGGATGTTTTTCACCATGTTCCTTTGAGATATGGTATAAAAATGTCAAAATGAAAAAAAAAAAAGCTTTTTGTGACGTCATCACTTCGGTACTCTATTGACAAATACTTGTACTCCTTGGGCAATATTATTACCCATCACTCAAGAAGGTGCATGAGGATTTGTTTGTTTTGTTTGTTTGGGAGGGGGATTTGTTCAAGGATAATGGATCTGTTGGAGGATAGTCATTCTAATTGTTCTGGGGGAATATTCCGGGGTAGTTGTATTAAATGAGAGTAGTTGCCAGGCAATTATAGTTCAGGGGATAGCCATCGTGATAATTCATTCTAAATATTTCATATTAGTGTCCACATTATTGAATATGAAAGATATGGTCTTACCATCATGACCATGAGGCTTCCTTCAATTTCACCCATTTTTTAAAGACACGATGTACAATTTTTAACATGACGGCACTAAATGCGACTAGTATATAACGTCATTTCATCTTACGAAAGTTTGTATGAATCAAGAACGATGGTAAAGTCAAAGTATCATTTATTATTTTGACAACATTCAATATCTCTGTTCACATAGTACAATTTACATGTATATAAAGTAGCATGAATACAGTCAAGAAGTTTCAAAACTAGGAAGAATGCGCGATCCCAATAAGCAGACGCTTGTAGCGGGTACGCCAGAATACACAAATACAATATGTGTAGTAATTTCACATCTGGTTTAGATAAATATTGTAGATTAGTTTCATACATATATTCAATTTATTTCCATTTTCTAGCTCTGATAATATTATGAGTAGCTAGTTCATGATATGGTTTAGATATAATATATATTCATGTAACTTAAGATGCATATAATTATTACCAATATCGACAACGTACTATCTCCGATGTTGTTTGAATAGGCCTACCTGTTTTATATCTGAATGGGTCCTGTTTCATAAAACTTGTTATTGATAACAAGTTACGATGATTGTTATAACCTACTGAAATCATTGGATTTGATTGGATTACAGCAAATTTGTCATAGATCGGTAGCAGTTGTTACTGACAACAAGTTTTATGAAACAGGGCCCTGGTTTATGTTTCAGCTTATCTATACGATATTATCATCAAATAGAAATGTATCTCAGCGATTTTCATGATCATGAGTAGAATATATGGCTTACATAAACCACATAATATTTTTCTTCCTGATGAAAACTGCACTTTCTGCTTCGAAATATAAATTTTCAAACAATATATTATCATGTCAAGAAAGTCATTGAAACACATACTAAAACAGCAATCAATAATCAGTGTGTACACATCAATCAAAATAAGTCCGGGAACTTCTGTTTTAACATGAAGTAAAGTGTCCATGGAATTTTCATTGACTTTGTTATAGACACGTTTGGAGATGATATACTTCTTTAGTTTATGAGCTCATTGATGTCATATTTCAAACCATTGATACAACAAATGAAGGATAGCTAGTGTGATGAAAGTGTGCTTAAATTTGTTTTCACTCAAGTCATTTTGTCATTTGTCTGTTCTACCATTGCACAGTATGACATGTATAATTGTATCAGCACTTCCTTAGGCAATATCTAGTATAGCACCATACACACTGAAGACACGATGAATTTGGTTGTTTGTGAGGATTCCCCTTCTTGTCAAGGCATCCTGGAGATTTATGGGGTTTTGCAAGAAAGTTGCAATCAATTGCAAATTGTAAAGCAAATTAGAACAACCATTCTGAATGGTTCAGGTTCTGCCCATTCAAGAAGATGCGCTTGCAACAATGATTTTGATTGGTCAGTACCGATCAGTTGCAACTTGCAATCAATCGCAACTTTCTTGCAACACCCCATTAGATTTATAAATTGTTAAATATAAAGTTGAAAATAGATGGCATGTGTATGATTTACTTCACACAGACAAATGTTAATGTGTATAATGTACATTGCCATTATGTAAGACGTACAGTCTATGTTGTTATAATGCATTTACTTTGACCTTTGGCATTTTCTTTGAATTTTATTAAGAAGGTGAATAATAGGGCTGAATACTTTGAAGTTTAATTTTCAGAGTGCTCAAATACTAAAGCAGAATTAGAAAGACTTATCAAGCCATAGATAAATTTAGTAGTTAAATCCAGTTTGAATACTTGTTATTTGAGTAATTGAGTTAGTGAATATATGTAAAATCATAATGCAGATTTTGCAAGAGTATGTTGCTTTGATGTACATGTGTACTAGTATTATGATCCTTTATTTGTGTTATCATTCCACAGTTTTCACGTGATTTCGGATTGGAATTTGGAACAGAATACGGAAAATGGAGTGTGATGAAGTACATTTGGACTCCTTATTAAAGCCACCGATTCCCGTAGAAACCTGTATTATGTATTTTCTTTATTGTTGACCTCGCTGCAGCCACAGGTAGGAGTTGGCCCGATCCCCCACCTCACGGTAAAATAATTTCGATAATCCCTCCATCCCTCCGAGAATAGAAGCTGAGTTCTGCGAAAGGTTAAAAATTTGTGAGCTTTCTCATTCCTTTTACATCATTTTGGAAGAACGTCATTGTAGAAATGTCCAATAAAACAGATTGCTGTTCATATGCCCTAATATTCAAATTATGACAAGAAACAGCTGAATTGTTCGGACCGGAACCTTCCTACCACGTGTGTGTGTATTCCTATATGTACACAGTATGTGTGAAGTGCAAGTGACTGTCTGCAGGATTGAGTCATTTCTTATTATTTTGGTGATTCCAGAAACCTTACGGCATACACCGACTCTTATATAATCAAACTTTCCCAATTGCTTCCAGACATGCTTCCAGACAGTTTCTTTCACAAAGTAGTCGAGAACTCAACTTAGCTTTAATGTGTGTGTGTGTGGGGGGGGGGGGGGTGACATTCACATTTCTCTCATTTTTCTCTTTCGCATCTTCTTTCGTAATACGGGGATGGGGCCGGGGCCGTTTCGCCGGCTCCTGTTTCCGACTATGACATAAACAGAATTCAAATACATGTAGATGTATGACGAAGTAGGCTAGGGATGACCAATTCGCTTGATTTTTAAAATAACTTATTACTATCACTACTACTAGTACTAGAACTAGTACTACAAGCACTGCTACTACTACTACTACTACTACTATACAACTACAACTACTATACAACTACAACTACCGACGCTACCGACACTGCTGCTACTACTACTAGCTACTGCTGCTATAGCCTCTTGTCGAGGCCCTGGCGCTGTTGAAATCCTTGGCGATATGGAGGCAAAATTTCTGGCGAGCGAAGCGAGCCATAAATGCAGAAACACCGAGGCGCAAGCGCCTCGGTTTTTCTCCATATCGCCAAGGATTTCAACAGCGCCAGGGCCTCGACAAGAGGCTACTGCTGCTACTACTTCCAACTTAGATACTACTACTACTACTACTACTACTACCTACTTCTATAGTACTAACTACTACTACTACTACTACTACTACTACTACTAGTACTACTATACTAATACTACTACTACTATACTACTACTACTATATTACTACTACTACTATACTACTACTACTACTTCTACAGAACTACTACTACTACTATACAACTACCAACACTGCTGCTACTACTACGACGACTACTACTACTACTGGTTATACTACTTCTGTTACTACTACTACTACTACTACTACTACTACTACTATACTGCTGCTACTACTACTACTAGTAGTAGTAGTACTATTACTACTACTACAGTATTAGTAATAGTAGTACTACTACTACTACTATACTACTACCGCTACCACCACTGCTGCCACTACTCCTACTACTACTACTTATACTACTACTTATACTACTGACACTATACTACTACTACTACTACTACTACTACTACTACTTCTACTACTACTTTACTACTACCACCATTGCTACCATTACTACTACTACTACTAATACTACTATACTACCGCTACCACCACCGCTGCTACTACTACTTATACTACTACTACTACTACTACTACTACTACTACTACTACTATACTGCTGCTACTACTACTACTACTACTACTACTACTACTACTACTTTAGTACTACCACTACCACCACCACTGCTGCTACTACTACTTCTACCACTATTACTACTACTACTACTACCACTACTGCTACTAGGCCTACTACTACTACAACTACTATTACTACTACTACTATACTACTACCGCTACCACCACTGCTGCCACTACTCCTGCTACTTATACTACTATTTATACTACTACTTATACTACTGCTACTAATACTACTGCTACTAATACTACTATTACTACTACTTGTACTACTGATACTATACTACTGCTGCTACTACTACTACTATACTACTACCACTACCACCACCGCTGCTACTACTACTTATACTACTACTACTACTACTACTACTACTACTATACTGCTGCTGCTACTACTACTACTTTACTACTACCACTACCACCACCACCACTGCTACTACTACTACTACTACTTCTTCTTCTTCTTCTTCTTCTTCTTCTTCTTCTACTACTACTACTATTACTACTAACAATACTATTAGGCCTACTAATATTGTACTCCTACTACTTTTACTACTCCTACTACTTCTACCACTATTACTACGACTACTAATTGTGTACTCGATGTATATGTGCCTATTGCCTTGTTTTTGTCATATGATTGTATATATATACCCTGTACAATGTTGAAGAACTTGTATCCTGGGACTGATTGTTACCCTTTTATGATAACTTTTGAAATAAAAGGATTATTAAAAAAATTATATAATAATGCCAGTGATGTTTGAAAAGTTCGGGTCAATTCTGAAGGTTTGCTATACCCTGTTTTTCATAACGATATCGTCAGACGCATGGTTAATAAGTAAGCGAAACGCAAGATCAAGAACAAATATATACTTTGAGCTGAAATACCAATCATCCTACTACCTACTCGAAAATACCGCTAGAACTAATAATTAACTTGGTTGAGAAATAATTATTTTAATTTCTTCATGACTCAGTGGCTATACCTCTATCAAAACGACGCTCAGTGCGCTTTGTTTGCTTCAATCGGCCTAGTGTTTTTAATCCAGGACCGGTATAAGAAAATTAAAGTTCTTATTTTTTTCTAGATTGTGAATATGTTGGCATAAGCTTTATCGATTAATACAGATTTCAGATTTCAGATTTAGATTTTATTTCATTACTGTAGCAGATCAGAATGGGTCACTCAAATGATGAGTAATGGGCACACCAGTCATGTTATGTTTCATTCAGCAACTTTATTCAGGATTCATGAATTGAGACTAAACAAAAAACCTGCAAAATACAATCAAAGACAATAATGAGTACATAATCGAATGGCCGTGATATATATTCCTATTCTAAATCAATTTCATACATTAAATATGCTCATATTCTAAATCAATTTCATAATGCAATACTAAAATTATAAAATTTAAATTTAAATGAAAAAAGGGTGTTCACATATTTACCAGTCGTTTTTAAAACATAACGTTAAAGAATGTATTAGCCTTACAAAATGGAAACAGGATTTAGAACTCGAAGATAAAGCATGGTATTCATATTGTTTGACTCCCTTTCAATCAACTATTGATAAAAATATGAGGTGGTTTCAGTTTAAGATTTCAAACAGAATACTTTACATGAAAGATTCATTGTTAAAATTCCAATTAGTTACTGATAAGAAATGTACATTTTGTAACAGTAGTGAAGAGACTATTACTCATATTTTTTGTTACTGTCCACATTCAAATGTTATATGGTCAAAACTTGAGGAATGGTTGTTCCGTAAGACTGATATAAAGCTCAAACTCACAAACCAGAATAAATTGTTCGGCTTTAATGGATGTCATAACAACGCTCTTAATTGTATTTTAATTATCGTAAGAAAAGAAATTTATTCAGGTAAATGCAAAAACCACATACCACTGTTTGGAAAAGTTATGTTAGCTGTTAAATCTTATTATGATATGGAAAGTTATATAGCAAAAACAAGCCTTAAAGAAAAGAATTTTATGAAAAAATGGTTTCATTTTACCAAATGTTTCTGAATTTTTTTTTTGTTCAAATTTTGTTTGTTTGATTGTGATAATTATAATTAAGAATACACATTATATTGTCTGTCTTATCTTATTATGTCACAGTGTGACCGAGATTATTTTGTTATGTTCTTATGTTTGAATATTTATTTGACAATGTTACATTTTCATTTTTCAAAGTACATGTATATAACAATATGTATTGTGCAATCAACAATATACAATATAATTGACAACACAACTTAGTGCAGAAACGTTTCGGATCATTACAAGCAAAATAAAGTTTGAGTTGTAAGTCAAAAAAGTAACAGTAATGAAGAGTGCATTAGATTAATTTTATGAAAATGAGAATGAAAACAGAGACCAGCATAGAAGCATAGCTTGTAGAAGCGCCGGTCGCTGGCAAAAGAAAAATCATGCATACAGTACATAAAAAAAAACTAGACTGGGCAATCATGCATAATATGCCAAATAAAAGGGGAAAAGAAGAAGACAGATACATGGCCATGGAAAGCAAACAAATCATAGGCATAACACACTTTCCATCGAAGAGAAAGCATTGAATACAGCATCGAAGAGAAAGCATTGAAAGCAAATACGGTTCTACCCAAGAATAAGAGTGATATGCAGAAGAGAAGAGTAGCATTATTTTTCGTATTCCAAACAGACTCTCATGTGATGTCAAATCTAACTTTTGCATGAATTCGTCATCATGACGTCAACAGGGAAGATAATCGCTTGCGATGGAGACATTATCCTCGTATTAAAAAAATTATTCAAGCTGTAAATATGCCTATAATAAACAGTGATGCTTTTAGAGTCTATACAGGGTGGTACAGAAAGAATGCAACACTTGAGATCTGCATTAAATTAAATTTAAAATTAAAATTTCACATATTGCACGGCCACCTGCACATTACCCTTCAATTCATATTCATCCTTCTTCCTCTTCTCTTTCTTTTATTTTCTTCTTTCATTTCCTATCCCGAGGCCGTCATCATTTCAAGTTATGCTTACGATGTCGGTCTCCTGCATCATTTCACTCTCCTTAGCATAGAATCGCCCCACTATTCTTATTATATTTATATCTTATTTTGTTAAACGATCAAGTAGAATTTTGTATGTTTGTCAAAAGTAATTATATCATGTTCATTACATAGATTATGTATATTATGCTATTATGATTCTGTATATACTTTATTTGTACTTATGAAAAATGCAGAAATAAAAGAGTGCGAAAAAAAAGTCAACGACATCTTTGACATAGTATCATTAGTTTTTGTTTTACTGGGTAATACTTCTTGTCCGAGTAAAATGACATCAAAATCATCAATAAGGCTTTGTGGTTTTCACGGCTACTTTTGTTTAAAGGCAATGTCAATTTCAAAATTTACTACTTTTGCAACCGAAGTCATGATTGAAGCAGGCATGTAGGGTGGCTTGCCATACAGTCTCTGTTTCATTCATGTTGGCTTCGTTTTCAAAGCAAGAGCAGTCATGCAGTTGTCAAAAAAGCTGACTGTATGGAAATCTATCTACATTTCTCGCTGCTTCAAACATGACTTACGGTTGCAGAAGTAGCAAATTTTGTATTCATTATGGTCTTACATAATGCATCTTTCCAAATTACAGATCTGAATGTCATACTTTACAAAACTTAATCGGAAAATTACCCAATTACTCCCCCCCCCCCCCTCCCCGACTAGTGTCCGTTTGATAGGACAATTACACCCTGGACAACTATCAGAATAGAAAGCTATTCCTAGCGCAGGTGTCCAAGTTGGTATTTGGCGTATATTCTCAGGGGTCCCTCGGGATATTTGTCCAGGTTAACTTATCCAAGGAGATAGTTCCCTGAAGGGGCTGGTATCTGTATCGGGAGAGTGAGGGGGTTAGAATGCTATTCCAGGGACAAAAGGAATTCATACGTGTTGATCGAGAAGGAAACGTATCCTCTGAAAATAACTGATGACAGACTCCTTAATTCTGAATATGACGTCTTTGATAAAAATATGGATCTTTGAGATCGAGCACCATGGAAATGTTAAGAATCATTATCAATATCATTAGCATCAACATCATCATAATCATCTTCAACATTTTATCACCATCATAATCATCTTCACCGTCATAATCATCTTATAATCATATTCATATTCGTCACCATCTTAATATTCATCTTCATCACCATCCATATAATCATCTTCATCAGCATCCTTATAATCATCATCTTCATCACCATCTTAATATTCATCTTCATCACCATCTTCACATCACCATCCATATAATCATTATCTTCATCACCATCTTAATATTCATCTTCATCACCATCCTTATAATCATTATCTTCATCACCATCCATATAATCATTATCTTTATCACCATCCATATAATCATCTTTATCACCATCCATATATTCATCTGAACATCACCATCCTCATCATCACTATCGTCATCATCACTATCTTCACCACCATCCTCCTCATCATTAGCATCACCATCATGATCTCTTCTCTTCCTCTCATCACACAGCCCCCAATCTCTCTGTCGATCTTTCTTTATCTGTTTAGGCCACATGCATACTGTAAAAAAAGATTTTAACAAGGCATATCACTTTTGATACTCTCTGCAAGCACAACTTTAATTTGCAGGCATTTCATTGCAACACAACAATATGCCACGATAAAGAGGGAAAGGGAAAATGAAGTGCATTTGCAAGTCTTTTAACTCAATATATATCTGGGCACTGTTTCCTAAAAACTTGTCGTCAATCAAAAGTCACAAAAATTGTTACAAGCTACTGAAATCCTGCATTTGATTGGCTGCGAGCGAATTTGTCATAGATAACAAGTTTTATGAAACAGGACCCTGATTGGTCTTTCGGACTGAGTGGTCAAAGAATTTTAGATGTGTATATCATCATCTCTGTGCCTCAGATGCATACTACAAAAGCAATGAGTCCTGTAATACAAATACTCTTTGTACTCGGGGATGAAACCCTTTTATCGTCTGCTTTTGATAGTCTGTCGAGAGTCAGAAAGACGTAACTTTTATGTAAAGTGACGTAAAGAGCTTTCTGGCTCTCATTCCTCTTCTAATGTGTGATGGGCCTGAGATATTACAATTATTTAGGCTCCCTCATGCAATCAATGACATGTGCCCATTTGCATTTCAGCACAACATAAATATGAAGAGCACATATATTATTGCATTAAATACTAGGTGTTAAACAAAACTGAACACTTGGTCATTAATAACTCAAAAATTATACCTCGTACCAGACCGAGGTTTTTATGTTATTAAGTTGAAGGATGTAAAGTTTATTGGGAGCAATTTTTATTACATTTCTCTGAATACTTTTCTTAAATATTGCTCTGAATTAGATTTTTCACTTGGCCACAAAATTTGTGTATCAGGAATTAATTCAGAACACAACAATTGCCATAGTGTCTTGCAGCTGTCATTCCTGCCAAACTTTTGCTCTCCAGTGTCATTAATAAATCATGACTCTTGGTTACAAAGGTGTTCTGGAATTTCAGCTGCCATGCACAATGTTGTATTCTGAATTAATTACCGATACACAGATTTTGTGGCCTTGATTTTTCAAAATGTGAAAAATCTAATTTAATATTCAGAGAAAACCTGCTCCCAATAAATTTTACATCCTTCCGCTTTTAAAGACCTCAGCCTGACCCAAAACAACCATATTGACGTAAAGCTTAGTAAACAAAGAATATAATTACCCTGGGTATTCATAAATTTTCGTCTCCGTTTATCCATAAAAAATAAAAAAGATAATTTTTTTTGGTCCGCCCCCTCCCTATGGCGTAACAACAGAGGAAACTGCAGGGGTCGCTAGACGTGTGACGACATGTCATGTATACAGCTCCGAGTGCGTCTACACGATATGTCGTTATCAAATTTTCACCCCCCGCAAAGTAGCGTTCCTCAGAGACGGGGCCCTCGTCAGAAAAACCACCGGGGCTCAACATTCGGGACGCTGTTACTCATTCCAGAGGAAACGGAATCTCATGAAGTTGGTTTCAATTTGTTCAGAAAATATATAGCTCCCCGTGGATGAATAAAGGGTATATTTCAAAATTCGGTCAGGCTGAGGTCTTTAATGTAAAACCCCAATTTTAAACGATGTATAAAGTTCTGAGTTAATGATCAAAAACGTCCACTGTTTTTTTGAACACCTACATGTAGTATAATGCATGTAAAACATTTGATCAATACATGTACTCTGACAAAAAAATCACAGAAGTGTTTTTTTTTTTTTTTTTTTTTTTTGGGGGGGGGGGGGGGGTTTCATCTTTAAAACCTAAGAAAAAGACGTGAAATTCAATTGTAACTCGGACGACTCAGGAACCAATATATTTCATCATTTAAAGAAATGTACCGTAAGTGCAAAAGAAATAAGTACATGGTATACAGTGTTGATCATTTCATAAATTTCAAAATATGGATTGCAAACAGAAAATGAAAGTTCTTCCCCTTATGCAGTACAATGTTCCAAGTCCTTTCTCACAAAAAAAACATAATTTTACAATACAGAAACCCCATCCCCAAACTTATAGCAATTGAACTATAATCAAAATATAACCATTTCATATACATGTAGTCCTGCCATATGTTGTGTATATAATATTGCACATTTCACATTCATGTTTGGGTAAAACATAATATTTTTACTAAACCTACTAAATAAATCAACTTTAGATATTGAATAAAGATATCCTGGACCTTAGATAAGCCCTTAAACACAAGTCAATTCATAAATATATTAATAGAATATTTTGGTACATGTACATGTACGTGCATTGGAAAGCAAGAAAGTACAAAAATAAGCATGTATCTACATTATACATTTTCCAATAAACCCCTTTTTTTTCTTATAATCCAAACTATGTATAGAGCTATTATGTCTTCCGATGCCAGATCAAATGCAACAACGAATAGTGGTAAGATTTTATACAGAGCCTTTAAGAATATTATATCCCTGCAAATGAGACGTGTACATTTTCCATCTTAAATGAATGACAGCATGCAGAAAATCAATTGATTATCAATATACACACACAATGTTGGAGAAAGAACTTCATACCACAACAAAGACTACAGGAATATCAGCAGCAACTGTGAATTGAATGCCACAATTAGCCAGTTTTTAATTACAATTTGTGCATGTGCAGATAAAGGTCATCTCTCCCCCGAGTACAACTGACCTGTCCATGATCCAAGCACTGGTACGAGTTTACATGTCAAACAAGTAGCATGTTCATATTTTCGATAAAACAGTTTCAAAAATGTATAGGTAAGTCCTAGGTATTTGATAATATTGTGTTCCATATGTCAATAAATATGTCATAGCCGGATACAAGAGTTGGCAAAATGGCCCTGGCCCCGGCCCCCTTATTGCGAAAGAAGATGCGAGAGCGAAAACGGAGAGAAATGGGGACGGGGAATATTGTATTACCTCCCCCTCCACAGCAGACATCCATCAAGCTTTTTTTTTTGAGGGCCGGAGGATACTAACATCAGTTTACCTACCAATGAACATAATTGATATTGAAAGCATCACTTTCCACTGACAGTATCACTGTTCCTGATTGTTCACCTCATCCACGCTACAGTACTAGTGCCATCAACATGATATAATCTTGACATATATCTACTAAAATTTTTGATGTAGTCGGTGATGCATGGAGCTACTGCACATGGTCCTTCTCCTTTGAGGAAAAAGGACAAAAATTAGCTACAACACACTGTCTGTTTAGAACCAGAAGGGAGTTAACTCCTATGGACAGAGTTTAACACCAGGTTTGTCTCAATCTTGACTCGAGTATTAAAAGCTGTCAACTAAATATAAGTTCAGTCTATTCAGTTACGACAACAAAACTTGTAAATATATATATATATATATGTATATTTATATGTATATGTATATTTGTAACACATGTACTATTATAACAAATAAATTAAAGAAACTGTCATGAACACATAAACTCCAACAGCGTAATCTGTGATAGTGAAAACATCAAAGAACTTCCATCAACTGGAGGCAGATTATACATGTATAGTGTGTACATATTTCCTGAATGTTTGGTGTGATGAATATAGTATTACTATCCCCAATCTGCTGTTGAATGATGAGTATTGCATATGAATCTTCAGTTCTGATGTCTTGTGGTTTAAGTGCAGTAACACCTGAATGTTTGAGATGATGAATAGTTTTACTATCCTCCATCTGCTGTTGGAAGTTCAGTTTCATGTTTAACGCTTAGATCATGTGAAGTAACTCCTGATTGTTTATCATGATGAATATAACATTACTATCCTCCGTCTGCTGTCCGATGTTCAGTTTCATGTCTACCTCCTAAACATGTGGTATTACTATTCTCCATCAGCTATTCCATGTCCAGTTGTGATGCCTAATATTGTGCAGTGAAGTAGCTTGAATGTGTAGGATGATGCATACATGTATAGCATTACTATCCTGCGTCTGCCATTGCGCGTTCAGGTTTAATATCTAATCCTGTAGAGTGAAGTAACTCCTGAATGTTTGGGATGATGGATGTAATAGTAGTTCTATCCTCACTCTGCGTTTGAATGTTCAGTTTTGATGTCTAATGCTGTAGATGATGGATGTAATAGTAGTTCTATCCTCCCTCAGCGGTTGAACGTTCAGTTTTGCTATCTGATGTTGTGGAGTGAAGTAAATCCTGAATGTTTGGAATCGCATCCGATGTAGAGATCCCACTGTGTAATTCACCTAATGTGGTTTCCATCTAAAAGGAATGTACAAAAAAATAACAAAAAACATTACAGAGGTCAACTTGGAAAATGGGAAAAAAAAGCAGAAAGAAAATGATCATTATCATTTTTGGTTATAAAAATCTTATAAAAATGCTGTTTAGTTTAGGCCCATTGCGTAAAAGTCTAATAAGGTAGGTAGGTCCATTTTATAGTCAGTTCGTTTGGTTTCTTTTATTTAGTTTCTGTTATTCATTCTGTTAAAATCCACCCCCCCCCCCCACACGCACCAAGAATCTACGCTGATGTTTTGTTGTCGCTAGCTTTCATGACTTTACAGCCTAGACTAGTACACGCATCCTTTGATATCAAATTTATAAAATTTTGATCAACAGGTACCATGAAGCATTTAAAGAACACCCTTAACCTAGAGCCATAAATCATTACTGACACCGAATAGCAAAAGTCTGGCAGAAATGGCAGCTGCAATACACAATGGCAAGTGTTCTGTTCTGAATAAATTAATGACATAATGAGATTTGTGGCCCTGATTTTTCAAGAAATGAAAATCTAATGAAATAGTCCGAGCATTATTATAAGTGTTCAGAAATTTCATAAACCTTACTCCAAATAAATCTAATATCTTCCAACTTGACTGATTGATTGATTTTATTTCTGCGTTCAATAGCATGATACAAAATATAGTAATACATGTATTACCGATAAAAAAATATATAAACATTGTCAGATATTAACAATATACTTCTTGAATACAAAGAAAATATCTATACAAATGGGAAATTAACATTTTACAATTAACAGGATACTGTCATCATGAACGATTTGAACTGATTTATTGAACTGAATGATTTTATTCATACACAATAACATGTGTACAAGTTTTGTCATACAGTATTTGTTATAGGATTAAAACATAGGATAGGATACTAGCTGGTAATTGGACCTGAAAATAGCACAATTGCTAGTCGAGCCTGGCCCCTCTTCAAAATTTACAGAGCAGTAGCAGATGTTAATTCCATTAAAACATAACAATTACAACCATGTACATGTATATAACACGGCAGGGGCGGATCCAGTATTTTGTATAGGGGGGGGGACACAAATGCAGGTTTCTCAACTTTTGAAAAAGGGCGACCCATATTTATTTTTTTTTCACCAGACCTCCAAAATTCGCTCAGTGGGGGGGGGGGGGTTGAGTTTGGGTTTGGAGTCCAGTTCCCCCCATAATTCTCTGACAAGCAAAAACAAATTTAAAAAAGGTTTTCATGCTAAAGGGGGGGGGGGGGGGCACAGTCGAAAAAAAAGGCGGATCCTTCATGGGGGGGGGGGCACAGGCCAGATGTGCCCCCCCCCCCCCCAGATCCGCCACTGTAACATGGTGTTACATGTACATGTAACACTTAGAGAGCAAAACATAATACTTATTGACTTAAAAGACTACAATGTAAAAAAAAAAAAAACTCAATCTAATAACTGTTGAGTAGTAGTATACTTTCACACCTGTTTAATAAGCTGTATACAGAGATCTACAATATCTCTCCATTTCTGCATCTCTTTGGCGTGCATTTGTTGTTGCTGCTGTAATAACACTGTCCAATCCTTCTCAGACTTGGGCAACTCCCTGGAAAAAAATAAAATGTTATTGAAGCTTCCTTGAAATGCTTTGAATAGGATTGAAATTACAAAGATGTGATAAGCAATTTGGCTCTGGAAAGTTCTCAAGAAGCTCTTGCAAAAAAAAAAACCCCTTCAAAACAATTGTCAAAGATAATATATTTATAAAGTTTCGTCATAAGAAATGGGACAGACGGAGGGACAGAGGATCAGACGGACATATAACCTGAAACATAATGGCACGTATTCTGAACTCCAGTTTAACTTACACTCCAGTCAAAGTGTGGTTTAACTTTATACAGAAATTTAAACTGGACCTGCCGTCTAAATCAGTTTTAATTAAACTCTGGTTCAACTTAAACTCCTGGTTCAACTTAGACTGGAGTTTAAGTGAAACCAGAGTTCAGAATACAGGCCAATGCCTCCTAGTCCTGCACCAAAGCGGCTGAGGCATAAAGATGAAAAATCAAAAGTTGCCATTCGAGATATGTTGACAAAGATGAAGATATTACTTCAACAGTCATTCAACTAGTGCTGTAGCTCGGAACCAGAACCAGTCTCAAACACACCAAGCTGAAGGTTTTGAACCAAGCCAGGCACGAACCAGACAAAAACATGCTTCGGATTAACTCAGTAACAGAGGTCAGGTAGAAAATAGTTGTGAAAAGGATCATTTTTGTCATCTTTCATCACTCAGAAAGTGAATTTTTCTAATATATGTGTGTGTATGTACATGTCTACAAAGAATTATCGTAATATATATAACAAAGGCCTTTAAGGAAAAGAACACACATTTATTGGCATCAAAATTTCGATGAAAGATTGAACTGTGTTTCTTGATGGGTTACTGGACAGGTCCCCAAACCAAGTGAGGATTTTTAGAAGTTAATGAGCCGAGCCAGAACAGACCAGGGCTCTGTTTCATAAAACTTGTCATCAATGACAAGTTGCAATAACTGTTACAAGCTACTGAAATCCTTGCATATGATTGGCTGAGAGCAAATTTCTCAGTAAAAATCACTGACAAGACACTGGATGTGAAACGCCCCTCAGGATGTGGGTTGCAGGCTACAGCACTACTCTTAACAATCTTCAGGATCGTTCCACATTTGGTAGTCTGGTTCAATAACTTTTTATTCAGAGCCTTATATAACCAGACGCACAAGTAGAAAAGAGCAAGGATTACTGGCACACAATGTGTCCATTTTTGTTGTGCGAATGCCAGAAATTAAAAACATGTTGACAGGTTCAAAATCACTGTTTTTCTATCTAAATTCACAATTTCTTTAACTTTTCATCAAGGCTTGTACACATATTGTTTTCAGAGACACAATATTTTATAAGAACTAAGCAGCAAAAAAAAGACAAAAATAATTGCTGCCAATTTGAAGAACAAATGTGATCAATTTAGCCCTTATAAATTCCTATCCAGAAAGGGTTAATAATATTCTGTCCTGAATCTGTATTAGAAGATCAAGGTGATGTTATGCTTACCCCAGTTTTTGGACAAACTCTGCGCTGGACCAGACCTGCTTCCCAGATGTTCCCTCTTCCAATGATTTCAGTTGAAGGAACAAGGACACATTGAAGATACACAATACAGCCAAGCTGTCAGGAACAAAATATAAAAGACATTACGTTTAGAAGAATAATCCAGTTTTAATATCCAAATCATTCAATGGTTGACAATTAAACTATAGATTGGATTAATGAATTCAGGGAGATCTGGGATACATTGAAGATACATAATACAGCCACGCTGTCACCCCAAAAACAAGATTATCACTGAAGGTAATTAATACCCCTGCCCCAATGTGTGGGGTAAATTTTGCGTGCATTGCTTGAAAAATGAGGAAGTAGTTCGATCGGTAAGATTTCCCACTGATTTATTGCCATAATATGCTGTTACCATGGCAATGCAGTTCCGACACATTAAAAACATGTCTTGCACATCTCCATCCCAAGACAAATGTTTGTGCCAAATTTCACGAGCATTGCTCGAAAAATGAGGAAGTAGTTTGATGCACAAAAATTTGCAACCGACCGACCGACCGTCCAACCGCCCGACCATACGTTGATTCCTATATACCTTTATACCTTATATACTTTTAAATATAAAAGAAAGACATTATGCATTTTGAGGAATAATCCAGGGTACTAAAACCATGCAATAGTTGACCAATAATCTATAGGTTACAGGCATAAACCCTGGTCAGTCGTAAAAGAGTGTCTGCAATGTTAGACTACCTTAGGCCCTGTACTACAGCTGACACAACCAGTAGGCAGCTGGGTTAGGCTTCTCTCAAGACAATGATTTTCTGATAAAGTGTTGCATTAGGGATACAATAAATAAACTAACTCAAAGAATGTACAAAAGTTTACAAGTCAAAAGAGATGTAAAGAATACCAACTCATATTTTAGTCTCCACCCCTAGAAAACAGCTACAGAGAAGCCCTAGCTTATTATCTGTCTAGAGGAGAGAAGTCATTGCTGGATTTTAGAACTGACAATTCATGTATGCCTACTATAGGCTTAGGCATTGCGCTTGTGTCGGATTGCAAAACCAATGATAATTGTATTTTCCTGCGGTACATCGTATAGCAGAAAAAATATGTGGATACTTCTAATGATTACGTAGAGACGCCACGATCCCGTCAGGCGGGATGATTTGAATAACTTAGGCAGGTGAATGTGATTGTATTGTGAAGGAAAGGAATGTTCAGAAAGGTATAATTAGAGAGGTATTAATTAGAGAGTCATTCTAGCTTTGTCACACACCAGACTCACTACACAAATTTAAAAGGAACTAGAAATATCATGAAGATGATGATTAATACCCCCGCCCCGTGACAACAGCCTTTCTTGACTTTTGGTCGAAAACTGAGGAAGTAGTTGATCCGCAAGGTGTTTCCCTGATTTACTGCCATAGATATGCCGTTTCCATGGCAACGCAGCTTCCGACACATCAAAAAATATGTCTTGCACATCTCCCAGTAAGACCAATGTGTGTACCAAATTTCATGACTTTCAGTCAAAAACTGAGGAAGTAGTTTGATCCGCAAGGTGTTTCCTTGATTTTCTGCCATAAATATGCCGTTACCATGGCAACGCAGATTCCGACTCATCGAAAAATATGTCTTGCACATCTTCCACCAAGACCAATGTGTGTACCAAATTCATGACTTTCGGTCAAAAACTAAGGAGTAGTTCGATCCGCAAGGTGTTTCCTTGATTTTCTGCCATAAATATGCCGTTACCATGGCAACGCATTTCCGACTCAATCCGAAAAATATGTCTTGCACTTACCACCAAGACCAATGTGTGTACCAATTTTCATGCTTTCAGTCAAAACTGAGAAAGTAGTTCGATCCGCAAGATTTGCAACGGACCGCCACCCCGACCGCCCGCCCGCCAACCGTCGACTGATTCCTATATACCCCTTCAAAAATTCGTTTGGCGGGGGTATAATAATGGTTTGTTTGGATAATTATTCAGATCGTAACATGCTGGTTTAGATAGGGACGATTTGCCATTAGGTTTTTCCAGAGCATTCGTCTTATATAGTTTATCTCTGGTTTTTTCATCCTAGGCAATCGGTCCACGTAGGGGGCAAAGGTACAATGCCTCACATTGATTAGAGTTAAAGATATATTTAATCAAACAGTTTGAGTTGGTAAATAGATTTTGTAAAGTATTTGAAATTGTATTGTATTGTTGAGGAAACTCGAACAGTATGTTGAAGAACTCCAAATAAACCGGCTCGGTCAGTCTGACGTGCTTATCCATTAATCGATATAATTGGTGTATTGTTGTGTCATTACAGTTATGAAGGAATGATTGAAGAGAATATACAAGATAAATCCTTACATGATAGATATGAATGCCATGGTGCCGTGTAGACTCAATTTTGTCTCTGAGTTAGGTTGGAACCATACTGGAGTCAAGTTGGATAGGAACCCTGTAGAAAAGAAGAATGATAAGAAATTGACCCGTTATCATCGAAACGTACGTGCGATGCACCCAGAAATAGGTATATGGGACTGCAAACACATGTGGCATGAATGTTTGGCCCGAACACTTTGTGTATTTCTCGTCATATTTCAAATATTATGGCATTTGAAGTGCAATCCTTTTCAGGAGACATTTCTACTATGATGTTCTTCAAAACTGGCATAAAATGAATGAGAAAGCTCACAAATTATTCTTCTCTTCTCGTCTGTATTCTTGTTTGGAAGCTAAGATTGAACCCACCCCCTTCCCATCCACCCCTTTGCCATCTCTCTCTCTCTCTCTCTCTGTATACATATGCTGCAATTACCCCATACCCACCTCTTTATTACCAAACAGTGAAAGGCTTTGCCTTTACAGTACTGAACTGTGGCTGGACCTCTGCTCATCTCTTCTCTTACATGTATGTATCCCTGTTTGGAAGCTAAGATTGAACCATCCCCTTCCCATGCACCCATTGCCATCTCTCTCTCTCCCTCTTTCTCTATCTCTATCTCTATCTCTATCTTTCTCTCTCTTTCTCTGTATAAACATGTAATTTGCAGCAAGTACCCCATAGACACCTCTTACCAAACAGTGCAAAGCTTTGCCTTTACATCTAACATACCTGTTTGAGTGCTGAACTGTGGCTGGATCTCTGTTCATCTCTTCTCATCTGTATCCCTGTTTGGAAGCCAAGATTGAACCCATCCCCTTCCATGCACCCACTGCCATCTCTCCCTCTCTTTCTCTATCTTTCTCTTTCTTTCTTTCTCTCTCTCTGTCTCTCTCTCTCTCTGTATAAACATGTACTTATGCAGCAAGTACCCCATAGACACCTCTTACCAAACAGTGCAAAGCTTTGCCTTTACATCTAACATACCTGTTTGAGTGCTGAACTGTGGCTGGATCTCTGTTCATCTCTTCTCATCTGTATCCCTGTTTGGAAGCCAAGATTGAACCCATCCCCTTCCCATGCACCCCACTGCCATCTCTCCCTCTCTTTCTCTATCTTTCTCTTTCTTTCTCTCTCTCTCTCTCTCTCTCTGTATAAACATGTACATATGCTGCAAGTACCCCATCTATGAGAAGTAGAAAGATGTGACGCACCCCATAGATACCTCGTACCAAACAGTGAGCAGCTTTGCCTTTACATCTAACATACCTGTTTGAGTACTGGACTGTGGCTGAACTTCCGTTCTTCTCTTCTCTTCTGTCTCCTTATTTGGATGCTGTGATCGTCTCTTCTTTCCCTTCCTCTTCTTGGGAAGGGCTGCTGTCTCCAGGTGATCACGGATAAACTTCACTGAAGAACAAAACAACCACAACAATTAAACCCTGAGTAATATATACAATGACGCTTTACTTTAATATCAGACAAGAAGAACAATAAACTGTTCCTGTATAGCTCATATCACTATGAACATGGTGAAAAAAGAAACGGACAAAATATACAGCTCCTCATTGTACTTTCCACAATTGCTCTGCTAGACAATAGAACATCCATTCATTGCTATTATGTAAAAATATGTAGAACAGGTGCCACATGCATATTCACCTGTTCTACTTATTTTACATAATAGCAATGAAGGGATGTTCTTTTGTCTACCAGAACAATTGAGGGGGGAAAATGAGGAGCTGTATATTTTGTCACCTCTCTTTGTCATTGTGTTCATAGTGTAACATCCTTATGTGCTTCCAAAGGGTTTGCATATGATTACGCTAGCTTCAGCTCAGATGTTATCAGCAAAGTGTATTTCAAGGAATATATCCCGCCAGGTAACCATTTAACACCTGGGTGGAGAGACGACCGTAGATAAAATGCCTTGTCTAAGGGCACAGGCACCGGGCAGAGATTCAAACCCTCAACCGTTTGACTGCGGGTCGAGTAAAGGAACCATCATACCACAAAGCTGGCTTTACAACCAGCTTTGTAAAAAGTCGGGAGCACTGGGGTACATGTAAATTGGTGAAGGTTCTTGATCCTCATACAACAGGTCTTCTGTTCGATCCTTACATCCTTGGACAAAGCCGGTTTAACTACCTGTTCTGCTCGACCCACATGCATTAAATGGGAGCCCAGCAATGCTGGGGTCATAATAACTGCAGGCCCGTTAGGAAGACCACAATTAAATACTCACCTAGTTCTGTTTCTCCTTGTTTCACCCCTGACTCTACGTTCCGCTCGATGAAGTTCTTGACCAACCCCAGAGCTGACTTCAGGAACTCAATCCTCATGATGAATCTGAGAAAGAAAGAGCGAACAAGAGGGAAGAGAATGAGAGAGAGAGAGAGAGAGAGAGAGAGAGAGAGAATATGAGACAGAGAAAGAGGTAGAATTAGTAAGAGGTAGGAGACAGTGAGATGTCACAAAGAGGAAGAGGACAAACAAGACACAGAGGAGGAAGATGGAATGGGGAGAGAGCGAGAGAGAGATGTGATACAACAAGGAAAAGATGCAACTGGTGGGTTAAAGTGGCCCACATTGTAACTGCAGGAAATGGCACTACATACTCTGTGGATTGGACTGCATTGTATTCACTAAAACATGTATGACAAAAATACTGTAGTGCTGCCTCAAATTTTTTCTTTTGTTTCTTTGTTAGTTTTGGGGAAGGGAGTGGGATGCAGGGACCAAATTCACACTTACACATACCTCAATCTAGAGCTGGTTGGGGATATCACAGTCAGAACTTGGCAAGTGTGACTGCAGTAGTGTCACAGTAAGGCACATTCACACTTACCTCAATCTAGATCTGGCTGGGGAGATCATGGTCATAAATGGCACGTGTGAACTTAGAAGTAGCAGTAATAGTAAGGCTCATTTGAGTCTTACATAGAAGGCTGCATTCACACTGACCTCAATCTAAAGCTAGTTGGAGAGATAGAACT